>WITN01001060.1:0-27291 GCA_015025155.1 Lactarius quietus
AGAATTTTTGTTCTCCTCTCTCGCCCCACACCGGTTCCTCCACGCTATTGCCCACTCATAATCTAACCTACGTTGCTTCGTCCTCGTCGTCTCTGTCGTCCTCACTTCACCAGACGTCCGCTCAGGCGCCGTCGTCCTTACTGCCCCGACCCGGACACCTTCGCGATGACGACCAATTGAATCACCATGCCTCGGGACCCCACTTGCTTCTCTTTTCGCCCCGTCAAGTCTTCCTCTATCATTCCACCAACCACCGTCGCCACCCTCGTCTCTCGCCAATCCACGCAAGACACCGTTGCACCTAGTTGGATCTGGAGGAGGATTGTTATTATCGTACGTCAAATAGCCTCAATTTCTTTTCTTGTCGTCTTATGTGCTCCACCACTTCCTTTCTCTCAACACGCCCATCGTCTTTGTTCGCGCCAACCGTGTTTGTTTGCTGACCCTTATACCTACGCCCCTCTATTTTCCCTTCTTCCCGTTGAATGTGTTCGACTCTGTCCCAGAACGCTTTGAATATGGCTCGCATGTACCGACATTCTTGACTCTCAATCACCAGTGTTAGTCTCCTACAGTATTCATTCCAGGTGTCTGCTCGAGTTTCGTCCTACGCCGCGCCAAGAAGCCACGCCTCGCCTGCCATCCAGCCATCCCCCGCCTACATCGTCCGAGTACTGACCCCGAATCCGCGCCCTCGCCCAAGAAGCCTTGCCATTGTTCACTACATAGTCCAAGGCAGCTGACCTCACCTTCAACGTCCAAGCCACTTGCTTTCCATCGTTCATCGCTTATCGCCCCCTTCTATCTTCGCCATTCTTACCCAAATACCAAGTCACGGAGGATCTCGATGCACTAGAAACCTTTGAAAATAGTGCCATTACGACTCTATTTCATCGCACAGAGCTTTCCCGAGTAACACATACGTAATTATGGGTTGATCATAGTGGCAAGGACAAGTCTGTCGTAGCAAAGTGACATGACACTGGTTCAGCAAGCTCTCCGAGACCAACAACATGGAATTAGCAACTGTATAGGCTAAGAGTGAAATATATGCTGACGTCCTACTATCTCATTGGACTACATAGTATCCACACAGAGGTTTGATAGTCTCATCAAGGGATACGGACACACTAGGTTCAGCAAACCGTGTGTACTCATGTGGGTACACCTTAGTAGTTTGTCCACATACTGACCACGAAACCTTGAGTTGGTGGGTGGTAAGGAGACGGGTCACGCTGTGAGTGTATTCTAGGGAGGACTCGAAATAGAAAATGTGCCAGAAAAATAGAAACGTTAAAGATGTGGCCAACGCGCACGGCCGTTATGATGATCACTTTGTCCCGCTCATAAGGGGAACATACCAGGAGGATGTGACGACAGAGAAATACCAGTTCCTAGCAGCGCCGTCCTCGAAGTCTGCCAGCAACAAAGACCTAAGCAAAGACCTATGTGATGCCTTATTGGATTGTGCACGAGGCTTGAGTATGTTCACCTTCGATTGACAACTCCTGGGAACTAGGTTAGGCAAATACAATCCCAGAGTTCCAAGCCGGGATAGCACCTCAAGTCGGTCGAGCGACTGGTGTTCTTTTCCCTCAGATTTCTCCATTCACGCGTATTCATCGCACCTACAGACGGATTATATATTATTTGATTTGGATTGCTTTATTACGTTTCTTGAGATGTCGGCTTGTTCTAAGGCAGCTAACACTTCGTCTCTGCCATGTGACACATAACATAAGAACCCGTGCCGCCGTGCTCCAGAGATTGATGCAGCCCAAATGTCTATAGAAGGATTCGTTGGATCTGACATATACGAGTCAAGGAAATACATACCATACGTTGAGACACTTACTCTATCGCTATGTGACCACACCGAAGACAAACGACAGGACCACAAATCTAAGGGAAACAGAAAGTCCCGCACCCGAAACGGTAGGAGATGCGTCTAGAGTCAGGATAGTGTCCAGGTTAGACTCTGTCAGTGTTAATGGAAAATGAAAATTGCGTCTTCTGAGTGTGGTTAAGGGCGTCATGGCAGTCACGGCTACGGATAGCCCGAATGAGGACTTACTCGACATGACGCCGGGGCTGGTCCTGTGGTGCATTTGGGCATCGGGAAAAGCGAAGGGGAGAGGAGACGATTCGAGAGGGGGGGAGAGAGCGGAGGAGAAGACCATGGGGGATGTTACAACGCGTCAAAGCGAAAACAGTGTGGGGAACATACTAAGTTGAAAGACGAACCGGTGTTGGACTAGTCCCGAGAGAAGACGGGGGTGGAGTTGAAGAGGTCGGCATCAGTGGGAATGCTAGAGTCCAGTATAGGAAAGAACGGTACCTGTGCCATGGATGGGGACGTTTGGGAGGGTAGTAGGATGGACGTGGGCGGCAGTAGCGACGAGCTAGCTTAGGTGGAGTATGTCCGCAATCCGTTAGAGTCCACACTCCCACCGGTTCACGATTTGGCCCAGCAGCTGGAGTGAAGGTGATGGTACACGTGTTGGTGACTACGATCACAAATGCGGTCAGAAAGTTTCCCAGAGGACAGTCATACCACGTACATCTGAGTTGTCTGCAACCTTATGCGTGGCTAGTGGCTTTGTGAGTGGTTTTGTCCATTCGCACGACGACGTAAGAGGGTGGTGGAGGGCCAGATGCGTGTCACTACTACGGACGCCTGATTGAGAGGGAGGAAGACGGCGGAAAGGGAAAAAAAAATAACTCCTCTAAGGATTCGAGAGGGCTGTCTCTCCAAAGGGGATCATGGATGTGTCGCCCGCCTTGAAGTCGCTGGTGAAGTTGACAAGCTAGTGAGGAACCCGACATTGTGCTTATCCCATATCACGTACAGCGATGAAAAAGTACCACTGGAAAACGATAGATCCGAAGGCAAGGCCGAGGAAAGGATAGAGATGGTCAAACAACCTAAAAAAGGGTACCGCAAGAGCTGATTCATGCCAAAAGGAGCCACAGCCACAAGGGTCCTTAATGCCGATCAGGATTGCCAGCTGTATGCATTCAGACGTAGGTGAAGTATAAGCGGTATAGCGTCAACTCGTATGCCGCAACGTCGTCTTCGTCTTTCGTCGATACTGTTGCAGTTGCAGTTGCAATTGACGATGCGCCGGGCGCGTCGTGTGTGATGGTGCCGCAGAAGAAGACGAAGGGGATGAAGACTATGACTCGGATGAGGCGTGAGCGTGCAGACTCGACACGGTCTTCTCTCAAGCCAATCCCTTTACCAGGTGGCCATCTTCGGATCACATTCAAGTTGTCCATGAGGCCTGTATGAGGCTCGAGCAGGCGTAACCTGTCAAATTTGTCAAACCTTATGACAAGCGCTTCCCTTCTGATAGTCCCACTTCTCACCAGTACCCGTGCTGCCAGTATCACCCCTAAGCCCCTGCTCACCCGTACAACACGTATCATACGCTCAGGCCCGGCTCTCTCCTCCCTGCTTTTACCATGTCCACGACAACTCCCACTACTTCAAGCTCTTCTTCTAATATAGATGCCATGATCGAAGATTCACTGAAAGAGTATGAAACGGAGACAAATAAAAGTCTTCGTCCGTTGATGGACGAGCTGAAGGGCAAATCTACCGCCGACATTCTTGCCGTCTTTCGTACTCAGGTCAAAGAGTTCAAGGAATTTGTGTCTGAAGATAAATTGATGAAATCGCTAAACCCCATCGTCAACGTCCTCTGTGCGTCTTCCTCTGTAATTGGCGCGGGCGTTGCGCTGGTAAATCCCGTTCGGATGTTCTTCCTACGATCCAACTTCTGATGTCATATTTCTAGGTATTCTCACCCGCGAGTGTCATTTTCGCTGGTGTTGACGGCCTCCTTTCTGTAGCTATCGTCCTGGATCTCCTTAACTCGGACTGATCTGATACCAAATCTACACAGGTGGCAAAGGACGTTATTGCGAGCCACGATGCGCTGATCGAGGTCTTCGAGCGCATTGGGAACTTCTTCAATCGGCTCGAGAAACATACCGAAAAAGCGACGATGGAGGCGATCAAGGACATCATCGTCGAGACGATGGTCGAAGTGCTCAAGATCTTTGCGTTTATGACGAAGGAGGTAAAGCTGAGAAAAGCGAGTGGGTCGAACTCTGATATCACGTTTCCCGTCACTGACAGCGATTCAGAGCGGCTTGTCAAGAGTTTTTTCAAGAATTTAATTGGAAACGACGTCATCAAGGGCGCCTTGAGCAAACTGGATAGATTAACGCAGGAGGAGGGAAACAGGTTGATTGGTCATACCTCGAATACCGCGGACCGTATCGAGGGCGATGTAGGCGCTGCCCGTGGGGAATTAAAGGTCGTCGGCGAGGAAGTAAAGGTCGTCGGTGACGAAGTAAAGGTCGTCGGTGACGAAGTAAAGGTCGTCGGTGACGAAGTAAAGGTCGTCGGCGACGAAGTAAAGGTCATCGGCGACGAAGTAAAGGTCGTCGGTGACGAAGTAAAAGGCGTCAGCGCCGACCTCAAACAGCATATTAAGGGTACGTTCGGCACGTTAGCTGCTCACAATGCCATTTGGACTCACGTACGACTAGATGGAAAGGAAAGGGAAGCCCGTGAGGACGAAGAGAAGCGTTCGTGGCTCTTTAGTCCCACTTCACTTGGTTGAGACTGAAGCGCTATGATCCCAGGGCGCCAGAAGATTGAGGAGAACCGAAGACGGGTGCGGGAGCACCGAAAGTGGCTGTCTCCGCCAGATCCATCTACTAATCAAAATATTGCAACCAACCTTCAACATGAAGGGACGGCGGCGTGGTTCTTCAAGGGAAACATATCCAAGGAATGGAAGTCAAAACCGTCCACGTCATTATTGTGGATCCACGGCAAACGTGCGCCCATCTGTTCCTTCGTATCTCCGAGATATTGATTGCGTCGAATCATTATAGCGGGTTCGGGGAAGAGCATTCTTTGGTATGTCATCTTTCATAAGTTCACCCTCAAGAAACTTACGCTTCCAATTAGCTCCGCAGTCATCCAGGACATAATGGCATTGCAGGGTGCCACCGTGGCCTATTTCTATTTCGACTTCAAGGATGTCGATAAACAAAACCTCCACAACGCCCTTCCTTCCCTTCTTACACAGCTCTCTGCTCGTTCCGACAGTTATTGCGACATACTATCCCGCGTTTATGAGGCACACGATAATGGCGCATCTAAACCAAGCACCAGAACGATGATTGAATGTCTTACAGAAATGCTCGCACTACCCGACCAAGACCCAGTTTACGTCATCTTAGACGCGCTAGATGAATGTCCCAATACCTCTGGAATTCCATCCGCCCGCGAACAAGTCCTTGACTTCTTGCAGGACCTTGTCGGCCTCCGCCTTTCGAATCTTCATATTTGTGTGACGAGTCGCCCGGAGGTCGACATCAAAGCAGTGCTTGAGCCCCTAGCGTTTCACCCGATCTCTATTCACGAGCAAAACGGACAAAAGGCGGATATTGAAGACTATATCAAATCTGTCGTCAACACAAAGTTTGGTACGCCGATGAGCCGATGGAGACGGCAGGATAAAGAACTGGTCATTGAGACGCTCACAGAGAAAGCTGATGGAATGTAAGAGCGTGTATCGGCGTTAATGGCAGTCGCTGATTATTTGGCAGGTTCCGATGGGTTTTCTGTCAGTTGGAAGTGTTGCGACGTTGCCTTCCCAAACCATCCGGCGAACCCTTAACGCGCTGCCGAAGTCTTTGGATGAGACGTATGAACGGGTGTTGAAGGAGATAGGGATGGCCAACGGTGACCTTGCCCATCGCCTCTTACAATGTCTTACGATGGCGATTCGACCTCTGCACGTCGAGGAGCTAGCAGAAATCCTTGCCTTTGACTTTGAAGAGGCCGAAGGATCGATACCGAAACTAAACGAGGACTGCCGGTCGGAGAGTCCGCAAGAAGACGTGCTATCCACGTGCTCGAGCTTAATCACCGTAGTCGACGATGGTGATTCCCGCGTCATTCAGTTTTCCCATTTTTCGGTGAAGGAATTCTTGATCTCCTCACGCCTTGCCTCTTCTCAAGGCGACGCTTCGCACCTTCATATCATGGCCGAGCCTGCACACACGACACTCGCCCAGGCTTGCTTGGGTACTCTACTCCAGTTGGACGGCACCTTGGACGATGACCAGGTCGAACGTAGCTTTCCCTTGGCGACATATGCCAGTGAGTATTGGGTGGAGCATGCGCAGTTCGGAACGGTGTCGTCACGGATAGAAGATGGGATGCGGCGTCTTTTTGACTCAGCGTCACCACATTTTTCCGCGTGGCTCCAGCTGCATGACATGGACGAAACATGGCGTCACTTCGGAACTAACAAGACGGAACTTGGAACACCGCTGTATTACGCTTCGTTATTCGGATTTCATCACCTGGCAGTGCACATCATCGTCGAGCGTCCAGAGCAAGTAAATGCAAGGGGTGGTCGTAACCACAGTCCACTGGCGGCGGCATTGCACAAGAGACACTTCAAGGTGGCAGAGCTATTGCATCAGCATGGCGCTGTCGCGGATATTCCTGGCGAGGAGGTTCGAACTCCACTATGCGCAGCATCGAAGCTTGGAACTATCGATGTTGTGCGATGGTTACTCAGCCACGGCGCAGATGCAGAATGGCAAGACTACCGACACCAAACCCCAGTTATGTTGTCTGCAGAAAGAGGACATCTGGAGGTTGTTCAGATGTTACTTGGGCACGGCGTACGCATCAACGCTGTGGACGAAACGGGCTTGTCTGCTTTGCACAAGGTGTCACATACCGATTACGTGAGTGTTGCGGAGCTATTACTTATACTATCCTATTACTGTAGAGCTGATACTGAAATCAACGCGCCATTACATAAGGCAATAGAATATGGGCTCGAAGTTGCACGACTACTGCTTGACCATGGTGCGGATGTAGAGGCCGAGGACAATGATAGACGCACTCCGTTACACCGAGCATCGTCCGGAGGTAAATCAGATATCGTGCGCTTGCTGCTTGAGCGAGGCGCGAACGTAAATGGCGAGGACAAGAATGGACGCACTCCGTTACACGAAGCATCGTTCAGAGGCATACCAGATATCGTGCGCTTGCTACTTGAGCGAGGCGCGAACGTAAATGCCGAGGACAAGAATGGACGCTCTCCGCTATACGAAGCGTCGACCAGAGGCATACCAGATTTCGTGCGCTTGCTACTTGAGCGAGGCGCGAACGTAAATGCCGAGGACAAGAATGGACGCTCTCCGCTATACGAAGCGTCGACCAGAGGCATACCAGATTTCGTGCGCTTGTTGCTTGAGCGAGGCGCGAACGTAAATGCCGAGGACAAGAATGGACGCACTCCGTTACACCGAGCATTGTCCGGAGGCATACCAGATATCGTGCGCTTGCTGCTTGAGCGAGGCGCGAACGTAAATGGCGAGGACAAGAATGGTCAAATACCACTTTGGCAGTTTCAGTGGCCAGGGCCACAACGACGCTATTGATACCGGGCATCTTGGCAAGCTCAGTCTCCACTGTAGACGTGCAGGCAGAACACGTCATTCCATAGATACGCAAAGTGATTTCGTCAGAGCGAGTCGGGGGAATGAGCGTAGCGTCGAAACCAATGTCTGAGATTTCCTGGAGCGAGAGTCATGCTCTGAAGCGAGAAAGGGGGTGGCATGAATGCTCACATTAATGACCTTGTCAGTGGTCCACTGCTGGGGGTCGAACTCGACTACCCCACGTTCAGCCAGAAGGGCGACTTTTACAGGGGGATTTCCGGGCTGTGATCTGAGCATTCCCTCGATGGACTTTTGAGAGGGAATTGTGAGTCAAGCAGAATAATAGGAGGGAAAGTATGGGAAAGGTCTCACCTTGACGCAAGCACCGCAGGTCATGCCCTCTATTCGCAGCTCGCATCTATCTGAAAGCTCAGGGGACTTGCCCAGAGGCTCATTTTCTGTGAGTGGGAGTTCAACCGTGCCAGAGCCAGGTTTCTTGTACCAAAAGTGGAGGAGAATGGCGTGGAAAGAGTGGACATGTTGACCGGTTGGTAGGTGATAATGGTACAACGAAAATTAGTCTGATACTGGGTATCGTTATTGTAGATGTCAATATATAGAGAGAAATTATGGAATGCGCCAAAGAAGGATGAGTGCCCGTGCTGTGCGATGGATGGGTGTGCATGTCAGTTTGTTTGGTGAGAGAATGAGGTGATTGCGATACTTCCGTAATTACATAATTGAACTGTTCCACGTGATCAAGTCGCGCTCGGTTCTCGCGTTCGGTTCTAGATTGTTCTGGTATGCATTTCTATCCATTACGACTGTTCCGTGTCCATTGAATCGTAGCTATGAGGTATGCATTATGAGGACGAACGCACTCGCGTCAGTACGTACAAAAAGAAGAAGAAAACGGTCAAAAAAAAAGTAAAAAGGAAGCGGAAGAAAAAGTATTCAGGCAAAGCATCGTCCACGGCTGTGACTGGAATCCCGAGCCCCGCCCTCCTCCGTACGCCATCACTCACCGCTTTCGCGCCTACTGCTGCCACAAAGCGAGCGGCACATCCTTCTCCTCCCAGTCCTGCGCTCCACCCTGCCTCGCTACCGCGGTACCTGCCATGCGCGGCCTCCGCGCCCCATGCGGCGTCACCGCCTGCACCCTGGGCGCCTTACGACCCGGATCATGAGCATTACCGAGCGCTTGCCCGCTCAGGTTGCTGTACAGTCGCAGATATCGAGCGCCCAAGCAGGCGCGAGTCTGCACGGGGGCCTGACGGGGCCTGCATCTGCGTCGGGACCTAGCCAATTGGAGGGGGCGACGATGTGTGAACCGGGTGTGGAGCTAGTGGGGAATGTGAGAGTGCGAGTGAGGATTGCAAGGAGTGTGCGTGCGGTGGTGGTGGCGAGCGGGAGCGGCGCGAAGATGCAGACGCAGAGCGCGGTCGGGGTGGCTGGTCAGGCGTGACGTTATCCGTGTTTGAAGACGGTGGTAATGCCTGTTTCACACCCTGTCCTCCCACTGCATTGACATGGGAATGGACATCTGCGCCGACACTTGCCCCGCCGCATAGCCAGCACCAACAGGCGTGCCAGACGGCTGTTGCGTACCACCGCCACCCGAAAACGCCGCCCCGTACTCTTGCTCCATCACGCGCTACAGCATGTCGTCTTGTGGGCCGCGTACGGCTACTCAACGCGGCGGGCGGCGGTATTCGACCGTACATCCTTCGTGAGGCTCACCACGCCGATTTTGTGGATGAGGTTGCTACTGCGGATGAACTGCTGGTACCTGCACAAGTGCCTACGGTGCCGCTACGAGAGACTCGGCATCGTGCTCCTTGTCACCCGCTTCAAGATCCAAGCTCATCCTACTCTTCATCTTTCGTCGAAGCGGGGACCGCTACTGTGGGTGCCTGCTCCGCGTTCACTGACCGCGGGGTGGCGGCGGCCGCCTGTTGCGTCTGCTGGGTGTTTCGTCTACTGGGTCTTGTTGATGACGCCGAGGTACCAGAACATGAGGTTACTAATAAGGACCTGCTCATACAGCACGTGGCGGGGATTCGCAAGCTTGACGTGTGACAGGTGGTATATCACACGTTCAACGTGGATCAGGTAACGAGAGTAGTTATTGACGCCAGGCGGCTGGGGTGACAGGGGTGGAACATACCCACGGGAGGACTTGCTTGCACCGAGCAGCGCCACTGCAGCGTCACGGCCAGACTGTCCGTGGCCAAGTCCGGCTGGGGCGGTGCTCTCCTCTTGCTTCTTTTCGAGCCGAACAGCGAGCCGAAGTAGCCTGCGCCTTCTCCTTCTCGCGTTGCTCTTACTTTTCCTTTTTCCGCTTCCGCCTCACTTGAACAGCGGCTTCTTGTCCTTGTCCTTCTCTTTCTCTTTTTTGCGTCGCTGCTGCTCGGCTCCCTGTGGAACCGGTGGCGGTGATGGGGCTGTCTGGACCTGTCGTGGTTCTGGCCGTGTATGCGATGATACTAAACCGGGCTGGACCGGAGAGGGTGTGTGGGAGGGTTGGGATTCGGCAGGTGTAGGTGTGACAAGCGAAGAGGCACGCTGAGGTGATGGGTGTGCGCAGTGCAGCTGCAGACGGAACGGATGGGGCAGGCGGAAGTGGCTCGGGATCCTCCATTGATGGTAGCAGCAGTGGCGGAGATACCGAATGAATCGAGAGCGATTGTAACTTTGATGGAGGAGACATCATCTTAATCTCGTCTTCGTAGGCGTCGTCCTGTGCGTATGCGTCAAAAGATAAACGCCTCGGCACTACGACTCTGGGCGGAAGAGACGGGGCGCCCCATCGAGACTGTTGTTGCTGAGAAGCCACAGACGGCGAGGTGACTCGGGTCGTTATGGTCACTGGCAGAGAGATCGCTCGAAGAACGTGGATCGGGCACGGGGGAGGTGAGTCCCGCATCGCGTCTGCCCCTCGTCGAGTGGCATTACATCGATGAGCACCTTCTCCCGTCTGTCCAGGCTTCCGGATCTTGATGCGGGCTGACTGACGAAGAATCTGACCTGTGCGCGGGACGATGATCGGCGCACCTGCGTCTTCGCCCGGGTCTGGCATGGCATGTCCAGGCTATCGATGAGTGGATGATGGTCTAAGAGCGTGGTTAGACATGCGAATTATTAGCACATATAATGACCAGCATAAAACTGTCACGCACCTGATGGAGACATATTCATGCTGAGTGATCGACGTAAGACACTGCGAAGTTTTGATAGATCTCTGCTCTGCGAGGCCTCCTCCGCCAGCTCGTCCAATTTCTCCAGGTCCTTTATTGTGAACTGAGGGCCCGATCTGCGTACAGCGACGACAGGATCAGCCGGAGCGGCACAATGTGCTCGTCTTCGACGCCGTCGTTTTCTGTTGGGCGGTGTTGCCGGCTTAGCATTGACTTTTTGCGGTCAAGCGCCGTGTTCCCGAGACTTTCCGATCGCGCAAGGCCAATCCCAGCTTCCCCCGGGGGCGCAAGTACGTTCTTAATTGCCGAAATTGAGTGGGATCTATCTCTGGGTGCATGTCAGCGGGCACCCAGAAGAGGTGGAAGGGGTCATCGGATGTGGATGCGGGATCGATCGGAACCCAGGGAGTCTTCGTGAGAGTAGGAGTCGCTACTTCAGTCATCGTTCGGTGTCCAGTAGCTCTGCTGTGCCGCGGCTGCCTAGGCATCGGGGGTTGGGAGATCAGGGTGCCTTGGAGTGTGAAGCGTCGTTTTATGTAACGCAGGTTTTCGACCCCACGCTGGATCTCGTCATTGAAGAGCTGTACGACGGTTGGAGATGATTGCATGAAGAGAGAAGGATATGTCGAGCGACGTACGAGGAAGGAGAAGGAGCGGTGGGAAAGGCAATTGGGGCAGAGAAAGGAAAGGGAGGTGGCATCTTCCCGAATTCGGTTTCCACAGTAGACGGGTAATCCGATAGATACGCAAAGTGATTTCATCAGAGAGTGTCGAAGGGATGAAGGTAACTTGTCTGATGATTACTGTATCATTCGAATTTACCCTGATTGTTCATGATATCTTCTCTCAAGCAAATCCCTTTACCAGGTGGCGACAAAGACCCAGGTGACGCCTTACACAGTTTCACGTATGAGGCTCGAGTGCAGGCGTAACCTGTCAAACCTTATGACAAGCGCTTCCCTTCTGATAGTCCCACTTCTCACCCGTACCCGTGCTGCCAGTATCACCCCTAAGCCCCTGCTCACCCGTACAACAACTATCTTACGCTCAGGCCCCCACTCTCTCCTCCCTGCTTTTACCATGTCTACGACAACTCCCACTACTTCAAGCTCTTCTTCTAATATAGATGCCATGATCGAAGAAGCCCTGAAAGAGTATGAAACGGAGACAAACAAAAGTCTTCGTCCGTTGATGGACGAACTGAAGGGCAAATCTACAGCCGACATTCTCGCCGTCTTTCGTACTCAGGTCAAAGATTTCAAGGAATTTGCGTCTGAAGATAAATTGATGAAATCGCTCAACCCGATCGTCAACGTCCTCTGTGCGTCTTCCTCTGTAATTGGCGCGGGCGTTGCGCTGGTAAATCCCATTCGGATGTTCTTCCTACGATCCAGCTTCTGATATCATATTTCTAGGTATTCTCACCCGCGAGTGTCATTTTCGCTGGCGTCGACGGCCTCCTTTCGGTAGCTATCGTCCTGGATCACCCTCTCTCGGGTTGATCTGATACCGAATCTACACAGGTGGCAAAGGACGTTATTGCGAGCCACGATGCGCTGATCGAGATCTTCGAGCGCATTGGGAACTTCTTCAATCGGCTCGAGAAACATACCGAAAAAGCGACGATGGAGGCGATCAAGGACATCATCGTCGAGACGATGGTCGAAGTGCTCAAGATCTTTGCGTTTATGACGAAGGAGGTAAAGCTGGGAAAAACGAGTGGGTCGAGCCCTGATATCACGTTTCCCGTCACTGACGGCGATTCAGAGCGGCTTGTCAAGAGTTTCTTCAAGAATTTAATTGGAAGCGACGTCATCAAGGTCGCCTTGAGCAAACTGGATAGATTGACGCAGGAGGAGGGCAACAGGTTGATTGGTCATACCTCGAATACCGCGGACCGTATCGAGGGTGATGTAGGCGCTGCCCGTGGGGAATTAAAGGTCGTCGGTGACGAAGTAAAGGTCATTGGCGACGAAGTAAAGGTCGTCGGTGACGAAGTAAAAGGCGTCAGCGCCGACCTCAAACAGCATATTAAGGGTACGTTCGGCACGTTAGCTGCTCACAATGCCATTCGGACTCACGCACGACTAGATGGAAAGGAAAGGGAAGCCCGTGAGGACGAAGAGAAGCGTTCGTGGCTCTTTAGTCCCGCTTCTCTTGGTTGAGACTGAAGCGCTATGATCGCAGGGCGCCAGAAGATTGAGGAGAACCGAAGACGGGTGCGGGAGGACCGAAAGTGGCTGTCTCCGCCAGATCCATCTACTAATCAAAATATTGCAACCAACCTTCAACATGAAGGGACGGCGGCGTGGTTCTTCGAGGGTAACATATCCAAGGAGTGGAAGTCCAAATCGTCCGCATCCTTATTGTGGATCCACGGCAAACGTACGCCCATCTGTTTCTTTATATCCTCATAGAAATTGATTGCTTTCAACGATTATAGCGGGTTCGGGGAAGAGCATCCTTTGGTATGTCATCATCCATAGCATCACCGGTAATAATCTCACGCTGGCAATTAGCTCCGCAATCATCCAGGACATAATGGCGTTGCAGGGTGCCACTGTGGCATTTTCTATTTCGATTTCAAGGACGTCGACAAGCAAAGCCTCCATAACGCTCTTCCTTCCCTTCTCACACAGCTCTCTCTTCTTTCCGACAGCTATTGCGACATACTATTCCGCGTTTATGGGGCACACCATAATGGCGCATCTAAACCAAGCACCAGAGCGATGATCGCATGTCTTAAAGAGATGCTCGCACTGCCTGGCCAAGGCCCAGTCTACGTCATCTTGGATGCGCTAGATGAATGTCCCAATACCTCTGATATTCCATCCGCTCGCGAACAAGTCCTTGACCTCTTGCAGGACCTTGTCGGCCTCCGCCTTTCGAATCTTCATATTTGTGTGACGAGTCGCCCGGAGGTCGACATCAAAGCAGTGCTTGAGCCCCTAGCGTTTCACGCGATCTCTATTCACGAGCAAAACGGACAAAAGGCGGATATTGAAGAGTATATCAAATCTGTGGTCAACACAAAGTTTGGTACGCCGATGAGCCGATGGAGACGGCAGGATAAAAAACTGGTCATTGAGACGCTCACAGAGAAAGCTGATGGAATGTAAGAGCGTTTATCGGCGTTAATGGCAGTCGCTGATTATTTGGCAGGTTCCGATGGGTTTTCTGTCAGTTGGAAGTGTTGCGACGTTGCCTTCCGCAAACCATCCGGCGAACTCTTAACGCACTGCCGAAGTCTTTGGATGAGACATATGAACGGGTGTTGAAGGAGATAGGGTTGGCCAACGGTGACCTTGCCCATCGCCTCTTGCAATGTCTTACGATGGCGATTCGACCTCTGCACGTCGAGGAGCTAGCAGAAATCCTCGCCTTTGACTTCGAAGAGGCCGAAGGATCGATACCGAAACTAAACGAGGACTGCCGGTCGGAGAGTCCGCAAGAAGACGTGCTATCCACGTGCTCGAGCTTAATCACAGTCGTCGGCGATGGTGATTCCCGCGTCATTCAGTTTTCCCATTTTTCTGTGAAGGAATTCTTGACCTCCTCACGCCTTGCCTCTTCTCAATTCGACGCTTCGCACCTTCATATCATGGCCGAGCCTGCACACACGACACTCGCCCGGGCTTGCTTGGGTACTCTACTCCAGTTGGACGGCACCTTGGACGATGACCAGGTCAAACGTAGCTTCCCCTTGGCGACATATGCCAGTGAGCATTGGGTGGAGCATGCGCAGTTCGGAACGGTGTCGTCACGGATAGAAGATGGGATGCGGCGTCTTTTTGACTCAGCGTCACCACATTTTTCCGCGTGGCTCCAGCTGCATGACATGGACGAAACATGGCGTCACTTCGGAACTAACAAGACGGAACTTGGAACACCGCTGTATTACGCTTCGTTATTCGGATTTCATCACCTGGCAGCGCACATCATCGTCGAGTGTCCAGAGCAAGTAAATGCGAGGGGTGGTCGTAACCACAGTCCACTGGCGGTGGCATTGCACAAGAGACACTTCAAGGTGGCAGCGCTATTGCATCAGCATGGCGCTGTCGTGGATATTCCTGGCGACGAAGATCGAACTCCACTATGCGCAGCATCGAAGCGTGGAATTATCGATGTTGTGCGGTGGTTACTCAGCCACGGCGCAGATGCAGAATGGCAAGACTACCGACACCAAACCCCAGTTATGCTGTCTGCAAAAAGAGGACATCTGGAGGTTGTTCAGATGTTACTTGGGCACGGCGTACGCATCAACGCTGTGGACGAAACGGGCTTGTCTGCTTTGCACAAGGTGTCACATACCGATGTCGTGAGTGTTGCGGAGCTATTACTTATGGAGCTGATACTGAAATCAACGCGCCGTTACATAAGGCAATAGCGTATGGGCTCGAAGTTGCACGACTACTGCTTGACCATGGTGCGGATGTAAAGGCCGAGGACAATGATAGACGCACTCCGTTACACCGAGCATTGTCCGGAGGCAAATCAGATATCGTGCGCTTGCTGCTTGAGCGAGGCGCGAACGTAAATGGCGAGGACAAGAATGGACGCACTCCGTTACACGAAGCATCGTTCAGAGGCATACCAGATATCGTGCGCTTGCTGCTTGAGCGAGGCGCGAACGTAAATGGCGAGGACAAGAATGGACGCACTCCGTTACACGAAGTATGGTCCGAAAGGGTCGTACGCTTACTGCTTGAGCGAGGCGCGAACGTAAATGGCGAGGACAAGAATGGACGCACTCCGTTACACGAAGCATCGTCCGGAGGCATACCAGATATCGTGCGCTTGCTGCTTGAGCGAGGCGCGAACGTAAATGCCGAGGACAAGAATGGACGCACTCCGTTACACGAAGTATGGTCCGAAAGGGTCGTACGCTTACTGCTTGAGCGAGGCGCGAACGTAAATGGCGAGGACAAGAATGGACGCACTCCGTTACACGAAGCATCGTCCGGAGGCATACCAGATATCGTGCGCTTGCTGCTTGAGCGAGGCGCGAACGTAAATGCCGAGGACAAGAATGGACGCACTCCGTTACACGAAGTATGGTCCGAAAGGGTCGTACGCTTACTGCTTGAGCGAGGCGCGAACGTAAATGGCGAGGACAAGAATGGACGCACTCCGTTACACGAAGCATTGTCCGAAGGCATACCAGATATCGTGCGCTTGCTGCTTGAGCGAGGCGTGAACGTAAATGCCGAGGACAAGAAAGGACGCACTCCGTTACACGAAGCATCGTCCGGACGCATACCAGATATCGTGCGCTTGCTGCTTGAGCGAGGCGCGAATGCAAATGCCGAGGACAAGAATGGACGCACTCCGTTACACGAAGCATCGTCCGGACGCATACAAGATATCGTGCGCTTGCTGCTTGAGCGAGGCGCGAACGTAAATGGCGAGGACAAGAATGGACGCACTCCGTTACACCGAGCATCGTCCGGAGGCAAATCAGATATCGTGCGCTTGCTGCTTGAGCGAGGCGCGAACGTAAATGGCGAGGACAAGAATGGACGCACTCCGTTACACGAAGCATCGTTCAGAGGCATACCAGATATCGTGCGCTTGCTGCTTGAGCGAGGCGCGAACGTAAATGCCGAGGACAAGAATGGACGCACTCCGTTACACGAAGCATCGTTCAGAGGCATACCAGATATCGTGCGCTTGCTGCTTGAGCGAGGCGCGAACGTAAATGGCGAGGACAAGAATGGACGCACTCCGTTACACGAAGCATCGTTCAGAGGCATACCAGATATCGTGCGCTTGCTGCTTGAGCGAGGCGTGAACGTAAATGCCGAGGACAAGAAAGGACGCACTCCGTTACACGAAGCATCGTCCGGACGCATACCAGATATCGTGCGCTTGCTGCTTGAGCGAGGCGCGAATGCAAATGCCGAGGACAAGAATGGACGCACTCCGTTACACGAAGCATCGTCCGGACGCATACAAGATATCGTGCGCTTGCTGCTTGAGCGAGGCGCGAACGTAAATGGCGAGGACAAGAATGGACGCACTCCGTTACACCGAGCATCGTCCGGACGCATACCAGATATCGTGCGCTTGCTGCTTGAGCGAGGCGCGAATGCAAATGCCGAGGACAAGAATGGACGCACTCCGTTACACGAAGCATCGTCCGGAGGCATACCAGATATCGTGCGCTTGCTGCTTGAGCGAGGCGCATGTGCAGATGCCAAAGACAAAGAAGGAAGGACCCACTCCAGGTGATGCAGCCGGTGCCAGAATGGCGAAAAACAGAGCGGAGATCGTTCTACGGATGTTGACAGAGCACGGTGCGCAGGCAGATGGATCGCTATAGGGCACTCTACACATTCGAAGATAGGTGTACGTATAGTTTGTTAGCGAACAATTGAAAAACGATTCATTCTCAATGAGATCATCGTTACGGTAACCGAAACGTCAGCCCGAATGCAGCGTCCACATTTCTAGACAGACACATCCGAGACACGAAAAACAAGGTAATACTGCCAATCTCTACTCAAAGCAAGCTACCAAGTCCGACGTTCTTCACGAGATCCCGCACTACGGATACCGCGACAACAAAAAACCAAACAGCCAAAAAATATTACATAAAAAACGTGGAAGGAGAGTGACTTCGAACGAGCGACGGGAGACAGAGACGCGAACACGATTAAGGGGTGTCTAGAGAGATAGATAGATAGAAGGTATCTAATCTACACCTTCCAGCAAAGGATAGTACAGTAAAAACACAGCGACAGAAAGCAAGCAAGCAACATAGTCTGGTGCACCAATGATATCTTTCTTTACACACTTTCGTCCGTGTTCACCTGCGCATAACCCCTCGCCGTGCCAATATGCAGTCTCTCACGCACAGTGTCCCACCCATCGCCCACCGCCACACGCACCGTCATCCACACCGACTCCTGGCTCCCCATCGCGTCCACCTCATCCGGCATAATGCTCTGAGGCGGGCGAACCCAACCTCTAAGTAACAACGAGCTGGTGACGACGCTGACCGAGCTGAAAGCCATCATAGCGCCCGCCATCATCGGGTGGAGGTGTAGGCCGAGCGGGAGGAAAAGGCCCATGGCGAGTGGGATACCGAGGACGTTGTAGACGCATGCCCAGATGAGATTACGACGAATCGTGCGGAAGATCGAGTGTGAGAGGTCGAGGCCAGCTACAACGTCTAAGAGATCTGAGCACATGAGGACGATGTCTGCGGCTTCGATCGCTACAGATGTGCCGGACGACAACGCGATACCGACAGTGGCAGCTGCGAGTGCAGGCGAGTCGTTAATCCCGTCACCCACCTGTGTAACATAGTTAGCACCTACATAAGCCCAGAGGGTAGAGCCGACACGTACCATCGCTACGCCGCCATTGCCTTTCTCCATCAGCTCCGCAACTACAGTCGCCTTGCCCTTAGGACTCATATCAGCCCACACACCCTCAGGCGCAATACCGACCTGGCGCGCAACGACGAGCGCAGTTGCACGCCCATCGCCCGTCATAAGGTTCACCTCGATGCCCATATCCTGTAACGCGCGAATCGCACGGGCGGACGAGGGTTTCCGGGCGTCTGCGAGCGCGAGCACGAGGACAGGTGGGGGGTCGGTGCGGACGACGCAATGGCGACGTAGATAAGCGTGCGGCCCTTCTGTGCCTCACGCGTTTCGAACTCCGCTAGGCCTGCAGGCATACGGCCACCCTGCGCAATGAAACAACCCGATCCGACTCATACGGTGTATTTCCGGTGCGCGACAGTGACAGAAGCGCGCACGCCTTGGCCTGTGATACTTTCGAATGCATCGACAAAAGTGTCCTGTCTGTTGGTTGACGGGACGTCCTTGCCTCAGATGGCTACGGCTTTGGCGAGTGGGTGCTCGGAGCGCGATTCGGTTGCGGAGAGCATGGCGAAGACTGCAGCGCGTGTCGTGATGCCGTCGGCCGTCATGGTCGTTTGTAGATTCGCGTCTTCCATCTTCGCCGCACCGAAGCTCTGCGTCTCGCCGAGCTCGCTTGTAGAAGCCCAAGCAACGCTGGCAACAGTGAGCTTGCCCTCCGTAACAGTGCCCGTCTTGTCCAGCACGACACGCTTCAGGGTATGACTCGCCTCGAGCGCACGTCCGCCTTTGATCAAGATTCCGTTCTTCGCGCCAACCCCGGTGCCGACCATGATCGCTGTAGGTGTGCTGAGACCAAGTGCGCAAGGACACGCAACGACGACGACAGAAATGCAGAGCTGAAGACACACAGCGACCTTGCCATGGTGATGGAACATATCGGGGAGCTGCGAGTCGGTAAGCAAGCTGGACAAAAGTGTCCAGCCGAAAAACGTGATCCCCGCGAGTGATATGACGGTAGGGACGAAGTGGCCAGCGACGCGGTTGGCGAAAGCCTGGATTGGAGCCTTGGACGTCTGGGCGTCATCGACGAGTTTGACGATCTGTGCCAGTGCCGTGTCCTTCCCAGCCCGTGTTACCGCCATGTCGAACGCGCCGAGACCATTGACCGTACCGCCAATAACTGCATCACCAACTTGTTTGAGAACTGGGACGGGTTCACCGGTAATGGCACTCTCGTCGATGCTTGAGGTGCCGCGTACAACGGTTCCGTCTGCTGGGACCTTGTCGCCTGGCACGACCTTGACGGTATCTCCAATCTGCAAAAGTTCCGTTGGAATCTTCTTCTCTTGAGTGCAAGTGGCGTCGGTGTAGATAATCGCCCGGCCATGGAGGGCGCAAGCGTCATCGGATCCGTGAGCGCTGCGCTCGTCTTGCCTTTGGCAGAGCTCTCCAGATAGCGACCGAGCGATACGAACGTGATCAGCATCGTACTGGTATCGAAAAGACAAATGGTGGTATATGAGGGTCCGGGCTGATTGCAGTCGCGATAAGGGTGAAGAGGGAGTAGAAATATGCTGCCGAGGTGCCGAGCATCACTAGTACATCCATGGTTGCCGACTTGTGCTTGAGGGCCTTATACGCGTTGTGGTAAAACTTCTGGTCGACACAGAACTGCGCAGGAGTGGTAATGATGGCAACGAGTATATGACCGAGGGGGACGCCGGGAATAATGTAGTAGTCGATAATAGGCCGCAAGAAGGGAATGTGGGGGGCGATCATGCTGATAAAAAATACCGTAAGAGCGAATGCAACGCTCCATTGAAAGCGACTTTTCCACTCTTGAATTTCCTTCGTGCGAGTGAGCGAGCGTAATTGGGTGGCGTCTTGCTGATCCGACAGCATAGCGTCAAATCCGAGCTCTTCAATACGCTCAACCATTTCGTGCGGGCCGATAATCCCGCGGTCAAATACCACTTTGGCAGTTTCAGTGGCCAGGGCCACAACGACGCTATTGATCCGGGCATCTTGGCGAGCTCAGTCTCCACTGTAGACGTGCAGGCAGAACACGTCATTCCATAGATACGCAAAGTGATTTCGTCAGAGCGAGTCGGGGGAATGAGCGTAGCGTCGAAACCAATGTCTGAGATTTCCTGGAGCGAGAGTCATGCTCTGAAGCGAGAAAGGGGGTGGCATGAATGCTCACATTAATGACCTTGTCAGTGGTCCACTGCTGGGGTCGAACTCGACTACCCCACGTTCAGCCAGAAGGGCGACTTTTACAGGGGGATTTCCGGGCTGTGATCTGAGCATTCCCTCGATGGACTCTTGAGAGGGGTTGTTAGTCGAACAGAATAATAGGAGGGAAAGTAAGGGAAAGGACTCACCTCGACGCAAGCACCGCAGGTCATACCCTCTATTCGCAGCTCGAATCTATCTGAAAGTCCCGGGGACTTGCCCAGAGGCTCATTTTCCGTGAGTAGGAGTTCAACCTTGCCAGAGCCAGGTTTCTTGTACCAAAAGTGGAAGAGAATGGCGTGGAAAGAATGGACATGTTGACTGGTCGGTAGGTGGTAACGGTACAACGAAAATTAGTCTGACACTGGGCATCGTTGTTGTAGATGTCAATATATAGAGAGAAATTATGGAATGCGTCAAAGAAGGATGAGTGCCCGCGCTGTGCGATGGATGGAAGGTGTGCGTGGTAGTTAGTTTGCTGAGAGAATGAGGCGATGCTTCTGTAATTACATAATTGAAATGTTCCACGTGATCAAGTCGCGCTCGGTTTTCGCGTTTGGTGCTGGATTGTTCTCGTATGAATTTCTATCCACTACGACTGTTCCGTGTCCGTCGAGTCGTAGCTATGAGGTATGCATTATGAGGATGAGCGCACTCACTTCGGCATGCACAAAAATATCACAAGTGGAAAGGAGTCAGAAAAACGTAAAAAAAGAAGCGGAAGAGAAAAGTATTCAGGCAAAGCATCGTCCGTGGCTGTGACTGGAATCCCGAGCCCCGCCCTCCTCTGTACGCCTTTCGCGCCTACTTCTGCCACAAAGTGAGCGGCACATCCTCCTCCTCCCAGTCCTGCACTCCACCCTGCCTCGCTACCGCGGTACCCCCGTGCGCGGCCTCCGCGACCCAGGAGGCGTCACCGCCTGCACGTTGGGTGCCTTACGACCCGGAGCATGCGCATTATCGAGCGCCTGCGCACTCAGGTTGCTGTACAGTCGCAGATATCGAGCGTCCAAGCAGGCGCGAGTCTGCACGGGGGCATGATGGGGCCTGCGTCTGCGTCGGGACCTAGCAGATTGGAGGGGGCGACGATGTGCGTACCGGGTGTGGAGCTAGTGGGGAATGTGAACGTGCGGTGAGGATTGCAAGGAGTGTGCGTGCGGTGGTGGTGGCGAGCGGGAGCGGCGCGGAGATGCAGACGCAGAGCGCGGTCGGGGTGGCTGGTCAGGCGCGCCGTTATCCGTGTTTGATGACGGTGGCAATGCCTGTTTTACACCCTGTCCTCCCACTGCATTGACATGGGAATGGACATCTGCGCCGACACTTGCCCCGCCGCATAGCCAGCACCAACAGGCGTGCCAGACGGCTGTTGCGTACCACCGCCACCCGAAAACGCCGCCCCGTACTCTTGCTCCATCACGCGCTACAGCATGTCGTCTTGTGGGCCGCGTACGGCTACTCAACGCGGCGGGCGGCGGTATTCGACCGTACATCCTTCGTGAGGCTCACCACGCCGATTTTGTGGATGAGGTTGCTACTGCGGATGAACTGCTGGTACCTGCACAAGTGCCTACGGTGCCGCTACGAGAGACTCGGCATCGTGCTCCTTGTCACCCGCTTCAAGATCCAAGCTCATCCTACTCTTCATCTTTCGTCGAAGCGGGGACCGCTACTGTGGGTGCCTGCTCCGCGTTCACTGACCGCGGGGTGGCGGCGGCCGCCTGTTGCGTCTGCTGGGTGTTTCGTCTACTGGGTCTTGTTGATGACGCCGAGGTACCAGAACATGAGGTTACTAATAAGGACCTGCTCATACAGCACGTGGCGGGGATTCGCAAGCTTGACGTGTGACAGGTGGTATATCACACGTTCAACGTGGATCAGGTAACGAGAGTAGTTATTGACGCCAGGCGGCTGGGGTGACAGGGGTGGAACATACCCACGGGAGGACTTGCTTGCACCGAGCAGCGCCACTGCAGCGTCACGGCCAGACTGTCCGTGGCCAAGTCCGGCTGGGGCGGTGCTCTCCTCTTGCTTCTTTTCGAGCCGAACAGCGAGCCGAAGTAGCCTGCGCCTTCTCCTTCTCGCGTTGCTCTTACTTTTCCTTTTTCCGCTTCCGCCTCACTTGAACAGCGGCTTCTTGTCCTTGTCCTTCTCTTTCTCTTTTTTGCGTCGCTGCTGCTCGGCTCCCTGTGGAACCGGTGGCGGTGATGGGGCTGTCTGGACCTGTCGTGGTTCTGGCCGTGTATGCGATGATACTAAACCGGGCTGGACCGGAGAGGGTGTGTGGGAGGGTTGGGATTCGGCAGGTGTAGGTGTGACAAGCGAAGAGGCACGCTGAGGTGATGGGTGTGCGCAGTGCAGCTGCAGACGGAACGGATGGGGCAGGCGGAAGTGGCTCGGGATCCTCCATTGATGGTAGCAGCAGTGGCGGAGATACCGAATGAATCGAGAGCGATTGTAACTTTGATGGAGGAGACATCATCTTAATCTCGTCTTCGTAGGCGTCGTCCTGTGCGTATGCGTCAAAAGATAAACGCCTCGGCACTACGACTCTGGGCGGAAGAGACGGGGCGCCCCATCGAGACTGTTGTTGCTGAGAAGCCACAGACGGCGAGGTGACTCGGGGTCGTTATGGTCACTGGCAGAGAGATCGCTCGAAGAACGTGGATCGGGCACGGGGGAGGTGAGTCCCGCATCGCGTCTGCCCCTCGTCGAGTGGCATTACATCGATGAGCACCTTCTCCCGTCTGTCCAGGCTTCCGGATCTTGATGCGGGCTGACTGACGAAGAATCTGACCTGTGCGCGGGACGATGATCGGCGCACCTGCGTCTTCGCCCGGGTCTGGCATGGCATGTCCAGGCTATCGATGAGTGGATGATGGTCTAAGAGCGTGGTTAGACATGCGAATTATTAGCACATATAATGACCAGCATAAAACTGTCACGCACCTGATGGAGACATATTCATGCTGAGTGATCGACGTAAGACACTGCGAAGTTTTGATAGATCTCTGCTCTGCGAGGCCTCCTCCGCCAGCTCGTCCAATTTCTCCAGGTCCTTTATTGTGAACTGAGGGCCCGATCTGCGTACAGCGACGACAGGATCAGCCGGAGCGGCACAATGTGCTCGTCTTCGACGCCGTCGTTTTCTGTTGGGCGGTGTTGCCGGCTTAGCATTGACTTTTTGCGGTCAAGCGCCGTGTTCCCGAGACTTTCCGATCGCGCAAGGCCAATCCCAGCTTCCCCCGGGGGCGCAAGTACGTTCTTAATTGCCGAAATTGAGTGGGATCTATCTCTGGGTGCATGTCAGCGGGCACCCAGAAGAGGTGGAAGGGGTCATCGGATGTGGATGCGGGATCGATCGGAACCCAGGGAGTCTTCGTGAGAGTAGGAGTCGCTACTTCAGTCATCGTTCGGTGTCCAGTAGCTCTGCTGTGCCGCGGCTGCCTAGGCATCGGGGGTTGGGAGATCAGGGTGCCTTGGAGTGTGAAGCGTCGTTTTATGTAACGCAGGTTTTCGACCCCACGCTGGATCTCGTCATTGAAGAGCTGTACGACGGTTGGAGATGATTGCATGAAGAGAGAAGGATATGTCGAGCGACGTACGAGGAAGGAGAAGGAGCGGTGGGAAAGGCAATTGGGGCAGAGAAAGGAAAGGGAGGTGGCATCTTCCCGAATTCGGTTTCCACAGTAGACGGGTAATCCGATAGATACGCAAAGTGATTTCATCAGAGAGTGTCGAAGGGATGAAGGTAACTTGTCTGATGATTACTGTATCATTCGAATTTACCCTGATTGTTCATGATATCTTCTCTCAAGCAAATCCCTTTACCAGGTGGCGACAAAGACCCAGGTGACGCCTTACACAGTTTCACGTATGAGGCTCGAGTGCAGGCGTAACTTGTCAAACCTTATGACAAGCGCTTCCCTTCTGATAGTCCCACTTCTCAACCGTACCCGTGCTGCCAGTATCACCATAAGCGCTACTGTAAGCCCCTGCTCACACGTCCAACCAGTGTCATACGCTCAGGCCCCGACTCTCTCCTCCCTGCTTTTACCATGTCTACGACAACTCCCACTACTTCAAGCTCTTCTTCTAATATAGATGCCATGATCGAAGAAGCCCTGAAAGAGTATGAAAAAAGTCTTCGTCCGTTGATGGACGAACTGAAGGGCAAATCTACAGCCGACATTCTCGCCGTCTTTCGTACTCAGGTCAAAGATTTCAAGGAATTTGCGTCTGAAGATAAATTGATGAAATCGCTCAACCCGATCGTCAACGTCCTCTGTGCGTCTTCCTCTGTAATTGGCGCGGGCGTTGCGCTGGTAAATCCCATTCGGATGTTCTTCCTACGATCCAACTTCTGATATCATATTTCTAGGTATTCTCACCCGCGAGTGTCATTTTCGCTGGCGTCGACGGCCTCCTTTCGGTAGCTATCGTCCTGGATCTCCCTAACTCGGACTGATCTGATACCGAATCTACACAGGTGGCAAAGGACGTTATTGCGAGCCACGATGCGCTGATCGAGATCTTCGAGCGCATTGGGAACTTCTTCAATCGGCTCGAGAAACATACCGAAAAAGCGACGATGGAGGCGATCAAGGACATCATCGTCGAGACGATGGTCGAAGTGCTCAAGATCTTTGCGTTTATGACGAAGGAGGTAAAGCTGGGAAAAACGAGTGGGTCGAGCCCTGATATCACGTTTCCCGTCACTGACGGCGATTCAGAGCGGCTTGTCAAGAGTTTCTTCAAGAATTTAATTGGAAGCGACGTCATCAAGGTCGCCTTGAGCAAACTGGATAGATTGACGCAGGAGGAGGGCAACAGGTTGATTGGTCATACCTCGAATACCGCGGACCGTATCGAGGGTGATGTAGGCGCTGCCCGTGGGGAATTAAAGGTCGTCGGTGACGAAGTAAAGGTCATTGGCGACGAAGTAAAGGTCGTCGGTGACGAAGTAAAAGGCGTCAGCGCCGACCTCAAACAGCATATTAAGGGTACGTTCGGCACGTTAGCTGCTCACAATGCCATTTGGACTCACGTACGACTAGATGGAAAGGAAAGGGAAGCCCGTGAGGACGAAGAGAAGCGTTAGTGGCTCTTTAGTCCCACTTCTCTTGGTTGAGACTGAAGCGATATGATCGCAGGGCGCCAGAGGATTGAGGAGAACCGAAGACGGGTGCGGGAGGACCGAAAGTGGCTGTCTCCGCCAGATCCATCTACTAATCAAAATATTGCAACCAACCTTCAACATGAAGGGACGGCGGCATGGTTCTTCAAGGGAAACATATCCAAGGAATGGAAGTCAAAACCGTCCACGTCATTATTGTGGATCCACGGCAAACGTGCGCCCATCTGTTCCTTCGTATCTCCGAGATATTGATTGCACCGAACCATTTTAGCGGGTTCGGGGAAGAGTATTCTTTGGTATGTCATCATTCATAAGTTCACCCTCAAGAAACTTACGCTGCCAATTAGCTCCGCAGTCATCCAGGACATAATGGCATTGCGGGGTGCTACCGTGGCCTATTTCTATTTCGACTTCAAAGATGTCGATAAACAAAACCTCCACAACGCCCTTCCTTCCCTTCTTACACAGCTCTCTGCTCGTTCCGACAGTTATTGCGACATACTATCCCGCGTTTATGAGGCACACGATAATGGCGCATCTAAACTCAGCAACAGAGCGATGATTGAATGTCTTAAAGAAATGCTCGCACTACCTGACCAAGGTCCAGTTTACGTCATCTTGGATGCGCTAGATGAATGTCCCAATACCTCTGGAATTCCATCCGCCCGCGAACAAGTCCTTGACTTCTTGCAGGACCTTGTCGGCCTCCGCCTTTCGAATCTTCATATTTGTGTGACGAGTCGCCCGGAGGTCGACATCAAAGCAGTGCTTGAGCCCCTAGCGTTTCACGCGATCTCTATTCACGAGCAAAAACGGACAAAAGGCAGATATTGAAGACTATATCAAATCTGTCGTCAACACAAAGTTTGGTACGCCGATGAGCCGATGGAGACGGCAGGATAAAGAACTGGTCATTGAGACGCTCACAGAGAAAGCTAATGGAATGTAAGAGCGTTTATCGGCGTTAATGGCAGTCGCTGATTATTTGGCAGGTTCCGATGGGTTTTCTGTCAGTTGAAGTGTTGCGACGTTGCCTTCCGCAAAACCATCCGGCGAACTCTTACGCACTGCCGAAGTCTTTGGATGAGACATATGAACGGGTGTTGAAGGAGATAGGGATGGCCAACGGTGACCTTGCCCATCGCCTCTTACAATGTCTTACGATGGCGATTCGACCTCTGCACGTCGAGGAGCTAGCAGAAATCCTCGCCTTTGACTTCGAAGAGGCCGAAGGATCGATACCGAAACTAAACGAGGACTGCCGGTCGGAGAATCCGCAAGAAGACGTGCTATCCACGTGTTCGAGCTTAATCACGTCGTCGACGATGGTGATTCCCGCGTCATTCAGTTTTCCCATTTTTCTGTGAAGGAATTCTTGACCTCCTCACGACTTGCCTCTTCTCAAGGCGACGCTTCGCACCTTCATATCATGGCGAGCCTGCACACACGACACTCGCCCGGGCTTGCTTGGGTACTCTACTCCAGTTGGACGGCACCTTGGACGATGACCAGGTCAAACGTAGCTTCCCTTGGCGACATATGCCAGTGAGCATTGGGTGGAGCATGCGCAGTTCGGAACGGTGACGTCACGGATAGAAGATGGGATGCGGCGTCTTTTTGACTCAGCGTCACCACATTTTGCCGCGTGGCTCCAGCTGCACGACATGGACCAAACATGGAATGACTTCGGAGGTTACAACAGGACGGGACCTGGAACACCGCTGTATTACGCTTCGTTATTCGGATTTCATCACCTGGCAGTGCACATCATCGTCGAGCGTCCAGAGCAAGTAAATGCGAGGGGTGGCCGTAACCACAGTCCACTGGCGGCGGCATTGCACAAGAGACACTTCAAGGTGGCAGAGCTATTGCATCAGCATGGCGCTGTCGTGGATATTCCTGG
>WITN01001061.1:0-27272 GCA_015025155.1 Lactarius quietus
GAAGAATCCAGCCAAGTACGTACGAGTCCGCATGTTGGACAACCCCGAAGTGTTCGGGACGATGGGGAAGTACTCTCCCGTCTACCGAGCCGACATCCACGCCGAACCGTGTCGAGACATGGGCCCCGCAGCTGAGTACACGCGAGAAGAGCTTGGTTATTTCCGCACTGACTTCCGTGGAAAGCGACAGGTAGACGAAGCCCTCGCCAGGTTGGGGGACATTTCCCTCCAAGCTGAGGTGAGACGCTACCGCGCGTCCATGGAAGTCGTGGCCGAGCTCGAACAAGTGATCAAGAAGCTGGAGGACGACATCTTTGTCCACATCGATAGGGCCATGCATTCGTCAAGGCGGTTGGGACGTGCGCACGCCCTTCGGAGAGTATGCGACGAGCACGAGACAGACGTTGGACTTACTACGGTGACTAGTTGGGTTGTGCAGCATGGGCGCTCACCCTTGTGAAGGGGGTGATGTTACAAATTGACGGACTGCCTCATGTAAGCGGGATGACGAGTCGCTCCCGAATCTTACTCATGTATACGATGTGGATTACTGATAGTATTACTGTACGATTACCAACGATGACTGAGTAGTAGTAGTAGTGGTGTTAGTATTAGTGGACGTTACCAAGCAGTAGTAGTAGTGGCTGTATCGCTGACGAAGGCGTACGGTCAAGATCGCATATAAGGTAGCTGTCGACTGATGTGGTCGACAGCTTGACTCTCTTGTATCATTCTCAAATCTAGTCGGGTTTCTCCATCCCGCTTCTAGTCCGCTCTCTTAGGAAGGCTCTTTCAAGGGTCCTTGGAACAAGTCACACCTTCGTGTGTTGACACGCATTGCTAAGTCACAATATTCGCCATCGCGTGACGAGGTCTAAGTCAGACCACGATCGTAACATATGGGTTATTGAGGAGTATGTGTTATCTGAGAGGGTCACATATAGTCACGCATGACCCATCACATGTCATACCGACTCTAAGCTTGCAACAAGGCACTTAACTCCGGTCAAGACTACAGAACATAGTACTTCTAGCTTCTTTTGTGTTGACCATCTCAAGGGGTTTGACTTTCTGTCTAAATGTTAACAATGTTTGGAGGCAGAAGCATGGAAGATGCAAGCACAAGTGTGAGCAGAGAAAAGGGTTCCAACTCAACAAAGAGGAGGTTTGTGTTTTGACTTCGAAAATTGCTCATCACTATACAAACACTAACCAAAAGTAGAGAAATATCAATTGTTGTTGAGTAATCCGTGCCAATTTAGTTGACATTTAGCCATTAAGCGCTTATTAAGCGCCCAAACCTATGGGTTATTGACCCCAAAATGGGTATGGGTTATTGGTTATTAGAGAGTATGGGTTATGGGCACAAAATCCCCGCATACCAACTTGGGAAATCGAAAAAGGTATGGTTTATTGAGGTGTATGGGTTATGAGAGGTATGGTTTATGAGAGAGTCGACTGTACGACCTTCCTGTTGCATTCCTGGAAAATAAAGCACAAGTAATATAATATAGATTAAATGATGACATGCGGACTCGGACAGTTGCACCCCCGCATCTTCCCTCCCACCGGGATGGTCATCGGACCAGACGGAAAACCATGCAAAATCTGCAATTCCTTCCGGAACTGGAGACCACCTTCATCATCTAAAAGAACAGCCACCAAGAACGGCACCGGCTCCTCTTTCTCTACCGCGACTGCCATCGTGACCGCGACCGCTGCTGCCGTCTCTGCGCACGATGGCGGTGCACGGCTGGCGCGCACACACTGCTCACCCGACGCGGATTCCCTCGGACCCGCGACCTGGACGTTCCTGCACACAACTGCAGCGTACTACCCCGAGTGGCCGAGCCCCGCACTGCGCGCGCACATGTTGCAGCTTCTGCACGCACGCGCTTCCGACGCTATATCCGTGCGGGCACTGCGCGGAGGACCTCTGGGAGCACATGCGCCGACGCCTACCGGTCGTGCGTAACCGCGCGGCCGTTGGTGCGTGGCTTTTGCAAGACACACAATGAGGTCAGCACGCTTCTCGGAAAGCCTCCGTTCGATTGCGCGCGCGTCGACGATCGCTGGCGGGAGGTGCCGAAGGATGGGAGTTGTGACTGAGCAGATTTGTCCAGCGATCGTCGCCGTTGTACCCACCGCTATTCGTTATTTAATAGAAACAATCACTCACCCCTCTGTATTGTATTGTTCGCAAGAACTTAATTAGTCGAATGTCAGACTCACGAAAATATCATATTACTGTACACTGCCAAACCTCACGGGACCCGCTAACGGGGGTTTGATCGGCAAGCCCCAATTTGATGGCTTTTCAGCCTTATTTGGGGGCTGTTGCCGGGTTAATCTAATATTAGAAGTGAGCGCTGAGCCAACCTTGAACAAACCTGTTCTGAGGGATTGGGCCTGTGACGGCTAAGCAGTGTTGTCTGGACCCTGCTCCAGGGTTGGGTTGATGTGGTCCACAGGTCGAGTTCTCTCACGAACCCGTGCAAGCTGATTTTGGCAAGGAGACGGCAACTTACAACAAGTCAACTTCAACCTCAACTTCAACTTAGCCTATTTTTCGTCCACCTCCCCCAGTCTGCTTAACAAGTTCCTTTACCTGTTCTTCCACTGCACTGCCACTCACTGCCACTACCTACCACTCACGACTGGTCAACGCTACTTTTTCAAAAGCCTTGACCATGTCACTAGTACTGGACCATCGATCCGAGTTGCCATATGGCGCATCTTCCCCCTCCCTCCCCAATATTCCCAGTAGTACCTGGTATTCCCACACCGCACCGGCAGGCTTTCATAGAGACAATTATTTAATAGCTTGGATGTATCCTAGTGGATTCATGAATAAAATATCATTCCTCTCTGGACGGGTATCACATTGTGGAACCAAAAAAAATAATTCGCAAATGATACTGTACACCCCCCCAAGGCTGACCCAAGGCCCTTCCAGGGTCCGGAATTCAAACTCTGGTCCAAGGTCAATCGGCTGATACCCGTGTGAGCCTTAACTGGGGTCTTACGGACCCTGAATTACCAAACCCTCCCCTGGGGTTGGGTGACGTTTGGCAGTGTAGACAAACAACAGCATTCTTCCTAAAGTACAATTATTCAATACTCGGACAGCCAGGCAGTTGGCCTGGCGATATACACAAGATGTTATAACAGCGACGCAGAAATGCCGCTCTGTCAAGCCCCATAATTTAAGACGACCACCGCGACCTACGTCTATTCCGCCGTAGTTTCAAACCAACCGCGCGAGCGCTCCACCGCGCGCTGCCACCCGATGTACGCCTCTAAGCGTTGCTGTTTCGTCGTGCGCGGATTGAAACTAGTACTGCGTGCCGTGTTGACCTCCATGAGCGTCTCTGGGCGCGAGATGTCCCACCCAAACAGGCCGATAGCGGACCCAGCGAGCAGCGCCGAACCGAGCGCGGTGCTCTCGCGCATCTCGGGCCGCACAACCTCGAACCCGCCGACATCCGCGAGTACCCCCATTGCGAGGTCCCCGTTTGTCATTCCGCCGTCCACCTTGAGGTGCGTGAGGTCCGATTGCGCGTCGAGCGTCATGCTCTTGATTACCGCGCGTGTCTGGTACGCTATCGCCTCGAGCGTCGCCCGCGCTATGTGCGCCGGGGTCGTGTACGACGTCAGCCCGATTAGCAGTCCCGTTGCAGCAGAATCCCAGTAAGGTGCAAGCAACCCCGAGAACGCCGTGACGAAGTAGACCCCGGACGTGGACGGTACCGAGGCCGCGAGCGTATTGATTTCGTTGGCCGACTTTATCAGTCCCATCGAGTCGCGCAGCCATTTGATAGAGCTGCCGGCCACGGCGACTGCGAGGGAGAGAGGAGTAAGCGCGGTTCGGCGAAGAGAGTAACAATCGCTCTCACTGGCACCTTCCAGAGCGTAGACAGGCTTACTGTGTGGACCTGCTTGATATGCGACCTGCAATTAGATGCATCAGCACAGCCACCAGCCTGACATATTCGTGGTTATGCACCGTGCTGAGTAGTCCGTGGGTGCTGTATACAATTTCCTTCCCCGTGCAGAACAACAAGAACGCGCCGGTCCCATACGTGCACTTGGCCTGGCCCTGAGCAAGGCATTTGTTCCCAATGAGCGCCCCCTGTTGGTCACCGACTAGCCCACCAAGCGGTACTCCTTTGAGAGGGCCGTATGTGATCTCACCGTACACCTCGCTCGTTGAGACGAGGCGCGGCAAGACTGAATCCCGAATGCCGAAGAAGCGCAATAGTGCGGGGTCCCATTGAAGCGTGCGGATATTAAGCAAGAGTGTGCGCGACGCATTAGTTACCTCGCTAATATGCCGTCCGGCAGTCACACCGCCAAGTAAGTTCTGCACGAACGTTTATTAGTGCTAGCGCGCGGGAAGGGGAGTGGCGCTGAACGCTGACGTATGCAATCCACGATTCTACGGTGCCGAATGCAAGGTCATCTTCCTCGTGTGCCTTGCGGACATCCTCCCAGTGGTCAAGCATCCATCGGAGCTTTATCGCGGAGAAGTATGTGGAGAGTGGAAGGCCGGTCCTGTGCGGATGTAGATAGGATTAGCCATCTAAATCGCCGACAAAACTCCGTATCTCACAGCTCCTTGATGCCTAGCGCGCCATCTTTGCCACGCCGAACCTTGCCATCGATTTCGATTCCCTGAGACTCCAGGAGGTTCTCAAAGTGCTTGACGATACCACGGGTACGTGAGTCGTCCCACACGATCGCGCGCGCCAGCGGTTTACCCGTCTTGCGGCTCCACACAACCGTTGTCTCGCGCTGATTGGTGACGCCTATATACTCCGCAATCAGTCACGGGTACCCCATACGTGGCAGCCGAGGACGCACCGATGACTTTTACAGAGCTTCGTGTGTACCCAGCTTCCTCGAGCTTGGTTATAGCCCGCTCAATCACGCTGTCGCAAGCCGCCTGTAGTTCGCTTGCGTCTTGCTCGTGCCACCTAGGTAATTGCGGTGGGTGGAGCGTAAACGGTCAAAAAAAAGAGGGAAAATACCCGGGGTTTGGGTAATATTGAGAGTATTCCTTTTGACTTTGAGCGATAATATTCGCGCGTTCATCAAAAATGATGAAGCGTGTCGACCTGAGTTTGACGTTGATGAGAAAGCGCTGGGGTAACCCCACGGGGAATCTCACTGGGAACTTACGTCGTACCACAATCGAGACTACCAACGAACTTGCCTTCCTGGAGGGCTGACATGGTTCTTCGCAAGGTTCTTCGTCTCTTGGTCTAGGTTGGTGGGCTAGAATGGGGAAGTTGGCGGGGAAAATGAATAAAGGAAGTGGGATTGGCTGGAACCCGCCCCACATTTATGAGGCGAAGGCGTATGGATCATATGATTGTTTGGGTCCTTGATATCCTCGATGCTTCTTGCGGGGCTACCGTTCCAAAGCTGACGCCGTCCGCCGATATTGGCACATGATCGCATAAACTATGAGTTGGCGGAGACAGGGCGGGGCTAGACGCTCACGCCTCTGATGCAGTGATGCTATCAGTGACATCAGTCAATACTTGATACCGACAACGCTTTGCTCTCGAAATGTTAAGATAACAGACACATCGATGTATTTCGTTCAGAGGGGCCAAGAGAACGTCCCTGATCCATAATTTGCACGACGACAACTGTACCCAGAACTCCGTGCTCCTGTCCACACCCAAAGTTTGGATTTAGAGGTGGGCCTACTAACTTACGGTAAACCTTGCCAGGAATTGGGACTCTCCGAAAATATTATTTAATCCCAGCGTCTTACAGTAACTGTCTACGAGCACAGAAACAGAAAAGGAGCTACCGTAAAACGGCGAGGGCCAGTTTCGGGGCACCTAGCTCCGAGTTACAGTCATCGACTCCGCTGGGAAGACCCGCGCCTCGCCGAAAAGGGCCCGGAGTAACTTACCTGACGGTGAATGTATTTGTCCCACGCCATCCCTCGTCAAACGCCTCGGCCTGCGCAGGGGGCAGCGAATTCAAGTTTGACGCCATGCTACAGTAGTGCAATTGCGTCGGGGGCTGCCACTCCTACGATGGCACCGCCACTTCCACAGCGTAATAATGACTGCTCTGGCGACGGTGTACATGGCGACGCGAAGGTAATCGCGAAACAGCAGTGGGAAAGACGATGACGACGACGTCGTGACAACAGCCGCGAGGACGACAGCATGACGAAGTGACTCGGATGACGAGGCGAACGCCGTGGCCCTGACAAATACAAGATGATAACGCCACGACGAGTTGAGCAAGACGGCTGCGACCACAACGGGGGGCCGGTACCACTGCGATGACGACGGTGACGACACGACCACGCTCGCAACAACGACCATAAGGCGGCAGCTATGACACCGAAGTTATATTAGCGCGTCCGACAAGCCTGCCGGCTCGTTCGCTAAGGGGAAGATTTGCGACTAAGTTGCGACCTGGGACTCTCAACTTCTCAAGCTCAAGCTCTGATCAATATACACGACACACCTCATGGTCTTCCGTATTCGCTCAGACCACCGGTGCAACAGTATACCAACTACTCTGATGGCTGGCCTCTTCAATTTAACACAAGGATCATGCGATCATGAGTGAGAAATAGCTGAAAAGTACATGGAGAAATAAGGCAAGGAAATAGCTTTTCTTTTTTGGGAAAGCGATGTATTAGCTAATATGAATGGTAACCATAACTAACGCAAATACAACGCCCTATCGCTTATCCCAGACTTGGTCGCGCCCCCTTTTGGTCGTTAACTTACCAGAATAGAATTTACGCGAATGTACGCCACACGTCCGAGTCCTTTGCCAGTGACTATGGTACCGCGCATCCTCTCTTGGGCCGGGTCCTATCTTGGGTGCAGCCAAGTGAGATATCTCTGATGGCTTCTCGACCTTAAAAACTCGTCACGTCTCTCAAAGTTTCGACCATCACCCTTCAAGTCTTCATTTCATGCACTGGATGCATTCTACACACTTTCTACTTTCGCGTTTTCAAGTGGCCTTCACGGTTTGGCTGGCCATCGTACCCGTGCGCATATATCAACACCTCTAACCCTGCATGCATGTGAATCAACTTGTTTACAGCTTGTATCCGCGACCCCACATCTCTCTCGAACCACCCACTCTCGAAAGGGACTTCACTTCCGTGACCTTTCTTTTCAACAACGCGGCCCGGGTGATGTGGCTCCTGCAGGATTCACCTCACTTGGGTGTTTCACGTGGGTTCAAGTTCCTCCCACAGTGATTCTAGGATAGGACCCAATATCTAACTCATGTTCACATCAGGGACAGCCCCTCATCGCCCACCCTCACATCTGGAGCGTTCACGGACACAGCAAACATGACAGTCGGAAACTGCATTACCATTTGCCAATCTTTATTCTATACTTTATCTGGTGTAGAGAATGGCTCAAATTGCTGTAAGTGCGCCGTCTCGATGTGGTCTGCAGGGCGCTCTCCAATTTCGCGGCTTTGTTATTTTACTCACATGTTTTGGATGCTGTCAGTTTGTAGCAACGTCACGACTGCAGGTTCAGCGTCGGCTCCAGACTCGGCTTGCAATGTCGTTTGCGCTGGGAATTCTAGTGAGACCTGTGGCGGCAGTAGCTCTCTCAATATTTTTTCGAACGGCGCCCCGCCCGGACCTATACCTACCATTGTTCCAAGCGTCGAAGCCCCGGCGTTTCAGTTAGCCGGGTGCTACAAGTAAGCATATACGCTCTTATTTTTTTGTTTTGAGGCGGGGTTATGACGAATATGTGTTTTCTCAAACAGCGATTCGAATAGCCAGAGGACTCTATCGACGCAAGTCACCGTCCAAGGCGCTCAATTCAATAACACCGTTGGTAATTGCATTGATTCGTGCAACTCTGCGGGCTTCACTGTGGCAGGTCTGGAGTTCGCCTCGCAATGCTGTATGTGTTTCACTTCGTATCGATGAGCTTCCTTTTTTCTGACTAAAATCCACTCTTCAAGTCTGTGATCATTCCATTGGTAATAATGGCACGACCATTGATCAGAATAAATGCACATTGGCTTGCACTGGTGATAATACTGAGGCCTGTGGTGGAGCCAATGCCATCCTCGTCTACGTTAACGGGTAATACGCATTAGTCTCGTTCGAGTCATGTTTTACAATAACTGGTGTTTGCGCCGTGGCTCGTGTCACAGCGTAGTTATGGAAAAGATCTGGTGATGCGCTAAGGCAAGCAAATGCTTCGGCTGACTGGAATTGTCGATCAAAGTTATCGGCTAAGTCGAGGGGCAAAGTTCAGGTGGTTAAAGTCAAGCAGATTCGGCCTTGAATTTGGCCGAGTCAGGCCAATCATTGTGCGAAAATCTGAGACTCCGCGCCAGCTCAGGTGACAAAGGCACACGAAAAGTCAAGTTAGGAATCTTAACTTAGGATAGACTCGATAGAGGAAGAAAAATGAAGCAACTGAGGGCCTGCTTTTGAGACTTTCTTATCGTCTGGCCCTTGTTCTGGTCTTCTGAACTCATTCACGGTAGTCACATGGTTGACGGCCGGCCATCAAGCAGACTACAATGTGTTCCGACTTCGTACACTTAGACCAAGTCTTAGTATTAGATGAATGCATGACTCTTGCCAGTGGTACGATGTTTGACCGGAGGGTGGAGTACATCCCATAACAGAATTATCGCATTATCTACAGTTTCTGGAACTGGGATTGATCGATAATCTTATCTACTCGTCTCTTGAATACTGACAGTTCGTCTCGAAAAATGTGTACAAGCTCAGAAGCAGGGGCCATGGCTAAAATAGCAAGGATCGTGTTGGAGGCTTCTTAGCTCATGCACTCCGCTGACAGGACTCGCTCCTTGCACTAGATCGGAAATAGGCTCGAAGAAAACACTCAACCATCCTGAGGACCAATGACGAGGACATAACGATACCGCGTGCATTCCGACACATGCAGGTGTTGGAACCTGATTGTGATGGCCGGCACAAGGCTTTGAAATTAGTTAGTATATCTTTGTAATCGGATTCGCGCCTGCATACACGCGGCTCGTTTTTGCTGTAGCAATCTAGTTTGTCTCTCCCAGACGCTGAGGAGGACCGTTTGTCTTTAATGGAGGCACTGTGAACCAGTACCGAGAGCAGCACGCGGCAGACTCAGAAACTGAAGCAACTGCGGGGGGGCCGAGCATATCTACCTGCGCACATGCGACAAATGGGGCGCGATTCTGCGAGGGATGTCTGACATCACCGCACTCCCAGAGAGTTCACAGGCGCCGTCTGAGCCGTCTCCTGCGCGCGCGAGCTGCACGACAATATCGAGCTCTACCGCGTCTGGGTCTCGTGACCCGAATGGGGTGTTCCTCTTCGTATTCGAGATAACAGCGTCTCAAGATCTCAATATTCTCAATCCTCAAGCTCAAGAAGGGAAGGAAATCGGCAGGAAAGGCCGCAGCGCTTGGGTGTACGATCTTGGCTGCCTCAAAACCTAGAAAAGTTAGCCCAGAAGTTGCTAAGGACCAGTCGCGACGGATCCCGGACACAGAATCCAGGCGAGAGTCGCGAGACGAGAAATTCAAGAAATTGAAACTACAAATTCTCTTCATTTCTTGACAGTGCTAAAGGACGACATATTTGAGTAGAGTGTCAACCGCTTCGATGGAGCTTCTCCGCAGACGGGAACAACCACCTCATTGTCAAAAGGAATATCTTTTCCCTTGATTCGTCTCACGACTTTGGTGGCTCGGCCATGCTCTTTTCGTCAGCGTGAACGTTTAAGTTGCATTACCTGGTATGTTCTGAGTCCCCGATGACACGGACTCTTGTTACGACGGCGCCAAAATTTCGCACTGTGGGAGGCGGAATGGGGGCAACTGCGCCGCTCCAGACCCCGTTGGACTAACGGCCGTCGTTACGTACATGTGCAATGTGGCGAGAGAATGTACGGTGAGCGAAAGGAAGAAGGCCACAGGTAAGTACTGCGCGACCAGTTACCGCTCTAGGCGGAGTAACGCATGGCTAGAAACAAGAGAATGGGAAAGGACGGCCGGAAGTGAGGGGAAATTGGGGGCGAGCCGGGAAAATACAATTTAAAATAGACGCCGTGCTAGTGCAACCGCCTCGGTGTCCGCCACTCCGACGTGACGATGCCACCGCTACCTCCACAGCGTAATAATAATCCCGTGGCGACAGCGTTCATGGCAACACGGCAACCAAGAAATAGCAGAAGACAGCGACGAGAACCGCGATGGCTAGGTCTTTTGACGAAGTGACCCGGATGACCAAGAGGCGACCGTGCAAGCGACCGTGGCCATAACAGATACAAGGTGACAAGACGAGATGGGCAAGACGGTCGCAGACGACGGTGACGACCGACCACGTTCGCATCAACGAAGGAAAGGTGGCGACTATGACACCGAAGTTGTATTAGTACCACCGACAAATCTGGGCTACGGCTCGCCGCTCGTACTCTAAGGGAAGATTTGCGATACAAGTTACAATCTGCTGCAATGATCAATACCACGGCACACCACTCTGATAGCCTGTCTCCCTATCACAAGGATCATGCAATCATGACTGAGAGATAGATAAGAAATACATGGAGAAATAAGGCAATGAATTTGAAGGAAATAATCGCTCATCCTCGGTTTTTTGGGAAAGGGATGTATTAGGTAATATAAGTGGTAACTATAACTAAGTCACCTACTGTAACAGATTTCCCGTCACGGTAAATAGCATCACTAACGTTTCCCAGACTTGGTCGCGCCGTCAAGTACCCGAATAGAATTTACATGTCATTTTCCAGTGACTATGGTAGCATGCACCCTCTCTGAGTCGTATCTTGGGTACCAAGTGAGATATCTCTGATGGCTTCTCGACCTTAAGAACTAGTCGCATTTCTCAAAGTTTCGACCATCACCCTTCAAGTCTTCCTTTCGTGCACCGGATGCATCCTACACACTTTCTTCTTTCATGTTTTCCAGTGGCCGTCACGGTTTGGCTGGCCACCGTATTACCCGTGCGCATATATCAACAGCTCTAAACCTGCGTATATGTGAACCAACTTGTTTACAGCTTATATCCGCGACACCCTTCCCCTCTCGAACCATCCACTCTCGAAAGGAGCTTCACTTCCGTGACCTTTCTTTTCAACAACGCGTTGATGTGGCTCCTGCAGGATTCACCTCACTTGGGTGTTTCACGTGGGTTCAAGTTCTTCCCACAGTGTTTCTATGATACTAGGACCAATTGTCTAACGCATTTCACATCAGGGACAGCCCCACATCGCCCACGCTGACAACTGGACCGTTCACGGAAGCAGCAAACATGACAGTCGGGAGCTGCATTACAATTTGCCAAAAACAGCCTTCAAATACTTTCTTTGGCGTAGAGAATGGCACAAATTGTTGTAAGTGCAGGGCGCTCTCCAGCTTCGCGGCATTATTCTTTACTCACCTGTTTTGGATGCCGCCAGTTTGTGGAAATTCCTTGACTGTAGGTTCAACCCCGGCTCCGGACTCGAATTGCAATATTGTTTGCTCCGGCAATTCTAGCGAGACCTGTGGCGGCAATGGATTTCTTAACCTTTTTTCGAACGGTGGCGCGCCGTTACCTCAACCTACCATTGTTCAAACCGTGGCTGAGGCCCCGTCGTTTCAATTGGCGGGATGCTTCAGGTAAGCATATAAACTTTTTATCCTTTCTTTGGAAGCGGAGTTGTGACGAATATGTGCGTTCGCAAACAGCGATTCGAGTAGCAAGAGGACTCTATCTACGGAAGTCACCGTCAACGGCGGTCAATTCAATACCACTGTCAGCAATTGCATTGATTCGTGCAACTCTGGGGGTTTCACTGCAGCAGGTCTGGAGTTCGCCTCACAATGCTGTACGCGTTTCACTTCATCTCAATGGGCTTCCTTTTCCTGACTAAAATTCACTCTTCAAGTTTGTGGCCATTCCATTGATAATAATGCCACGAACATTAATCAGAATAATTGCACATTGGCTTGCCCTGGTGATAATACTGAGGGCTGTGGTGGAGCTAATGCTATCCTCATATACTTTCAGGGTTAATCTGTATTAGTCTCGACCAAGTCATGTACTATAGTAACTAGCGTTTGCGTTGTGGTGTGTAGATTTGCTGGAAATCGCACCAGCTACAACTAGACCTACCTAGCAATAGACGCTTCTGTTATCATGACTATAATATGAGCTAGATTTACCGGAAACACATGGGCTATGACTAGATGTATCTAGCAATAAACATTTCTCGTACTGGTATTACTAGAGCCCGAACTAGGTTTACGTGGACCCCCACAACATATCTGGCCTGTCTAGCGTAACTCTGGTGACGCTAATCACACCAGTGACAATGGCCGTTCTGACGTGATCCAGTGAGTTCACGTTTTGCTGATGGCCTGATTGGAGAACTTAAGTTCGTCGTCGATGCTGTGCTCGCCTCCCTGGCTCCGAGTCCTGGTTTAGAGACAATCGAGAGTCGAGACGGCTCAAGTTTAACCTGGTCGGCAGCGAGATCAGACCTGCAGACAACGGTTTGTGCCACGCACCTCTTCTGGGTCCTCTTGCCACCACTGGCAACCGTGTCGCCAACTCAATCTCCGGTAAACAATGAGGCTCTCCGTGAGTCCGTGGTCTCACAAAGTCTTTGTAGGATCGAAGTCTTGCCTGCATTCGCCCTTCTTATAATATGCACTCGAAACTAAATCTCAATCGACTACGGGTTGTAGGATGTCCATTGGAGCGACAGTCTTCGTGAGCTGAGAGCAAGTGAGCAGTACTCGAGCAGTACTCACTCGCCCTTGTCTTGTTCACCTTCACACGATCGAGTCACTTGCCCCAACCGTTCCGATTTGGACATGTCTAATTCCAAACTGAGCAACAAAACTGCCATTTTCACTTGCCCCTATCAGGCTTGACTACTTCTTCCCACCGCGGCCCCTGGCAGATTCTCATCAGCCCCACATTGATTCATCGATACACTCATATGATGATTAACGCGATGGAAAGCCACTCTACAGCTGAGCTCGCTAAAGAAAAGGTCTGTCTCCATCGCACTTTCGTTCCTTAAAATCTTAGCCGCCCTTATCTCGGTCACCCACGCCACAGGGAAATGTAGCATTCAAAGACGAGGATTATGCTACCGCAAGATCCTTGTATTCGCACGCGATGGCTTTTGACCGATCAAACCATCTCTATCCCTCAACCGATCTATGGCGAACCGGAAGCTGGCGAGGTTTGCATGCTGTTGCATCTGGTTTCCATGTCTACTGATACCCCATTCAGATGGGACGAAGCCGAAGCTGACACCACAAAAGCCCTCGTCATGTCTCCCCGCAATCTAAAAGCGCTCTTCAGAAGAGGCGTAGCTCGTAAAGAATTAAGGAAGTGGGACCAGGCGCGTGAGGGTAAGGACCCGACCTTAGCTTTAAAAGGTTCTATCCTGAAAGCTGATCGATCATTTAGATATTCAGATGTTCATTGACAATGGAGGCGATCCAACCCTTGGTGCAGAAGAGTTCAAGGCTATTTCAGACGCCGAAAGCTCGCCATCACCAGACCCATTCTCTAACACCTCCGGCAACATTGACAGCGGTCTAGCAAATATTCACCTCCAGGATGACACTTCCGTCTTCACCATTCACACTTCAACAACCATTCAGGAAGGAAAAGGCGCCTTTGCCTCTAGAGACATTCAGAGAGGCGACTTGATCTTATCTGAGACGCCCATATTTTCCATCCCCACCCATGTATTTGAGCCAAGCAAGTACTTTCCCGTCAAAAACGCGGTTCGAAACCTCTCTCCCGTCCATCTTGACGAGTATTTGTCACTTCACAACTCGCACACTGAGTGCCCGTGTTTCCAGAATCCGTTAGCGGGCATATACAGTACGAACGCATTCGATCTTAGCGTCGACGACACCGATTCTGGAATTTGTTTGAAGGCGTCGAGGTTTAACCATTCCTGCTCACCAAATGCAAAATTCTCGTTCAATTCCAATACAGGAGTGCTCCGGATTTACGCTCTGGGCACAATTCCATGTGGAGAGGAAATATTCATCGCGTACATCAACGGCAGGGGTCTATACGGAGCCCCACGTCGATCAAGACGGGCCTTCCTGCGCCATTGGTATCATTTCAACTGCGCGTGCTCCATCTGTTCTCTCTCCGAAGCCGAATACAAGAAGAGCGACATTAGGCGGGTAAAAGCTAATGAGCTCCGGGAGAAAATCCTGAGTTATAATCCGAGTCCCTTACGGGGAAAACAGCTTTTAAATGTCATCGTTGAAGGAATCCACTTGTTTCAGGAGGAGGGATACTTAGCGGACACAGACGATTTCACAATTTATGCTGGGATCGTTTGCGCACTCCATTCGGATTGGGCCTCTACCAAGTATTGGGCTGGTCTCACATATCGTACAAGAGTCGCAGAATATGGGGAGGATAGCCAGCGAGCTGCGGAGGTTAGAGGATACTATCTGAACCCGAGGTCGGTTCCGTTAGCGGGGTGCGGACCTCTCAAGAAATTCACTACGATTCGAGTATAATTCACATACTCTCGGTCATGTTTCACTGACAGTACGTCGAATAAAACAAGCAGGCCTGAGGAATTCTTTCGTTCAAGTAGAAGTATGTCTTTCAGCAGTACGCTTTGCCTCCTCGGGCTTGTCCGCGTCTTCGTTCCCTTGAGTGCCCCATCTTGTTGAGCCTTGTACCAAACGATTGGAACGTGGTGTATCTTAAGCTTACCGCACATAGCTCAGTAAACTTGATTTCAGCATGACGGAAGTTGCCGCGCTGCGTGCAGGCCCGGCACATCGGGAGCAGCGCTCTCGTGCGGTCCATCGCGAGATGAACGCCACGCGTGTCCCCGTTATGGGGAACTCGGACTGCCTCCGCGCAATCTAACTCAACACGACGTCCAGGGGACGGCGTAGTGATTGACGGAAAGGTGTGTCCGTTGACTGAGATGTGGACGTGCATGGCTGGTGGCTTGAGAGCGCAGTTCAACTACGGCTGCGCGTAGAACATGTTACGTACACACTCCGAGAGTACTCCGAGTCGTTGCCGGTACCGGAATTGCACAACCGTGATACCAACTCCCGTGCGATATACATGGTTTATTGTACAAACAAGTTTCCTGTAGGCAACACTAAGTACAGTAACAGGCAGGCTCCCCAATTTCCCGAAAAATCAAGGTCTTTCGTTGACCAAGACATCTATCCAAATCCTAATCCAATGAAATTCTAGCGCACGCAAGAGCGCACGTTGCGCAGCATGTTCATATTTGGTACCGTACGGCTGACCATGAGGCCTTCTGCGGCCACCATAAATGAACTGGGGTCTCAGGCTACCAGCTGCAGCTTCTCATAAGCCCTACATTGTTCCATCGATACACTTCAGATCAACGCGATGGAAAACCACTCTATCGCTGAACTTACTAAAGAAAAGGTACGTCTCCTGTCATACTTTCATTCCCTGCCATCTTTGCCGCTCTTATCTCACCCACGCTTCAGGGAAATATAGCATTCAAAGCGAAGGATTATGCTACCGCAAGATCCTTGTATTCGCACGCGATGGCTTTTGACCGATCAAACCATTACTATCCTCTCAATCGAACTTTTGCGAACCTAAAGTTGGCCAGGTGTGCATGCTGTTGCTTCTGGCTTCCGTGTCGACTAATTCCCCATTCAGATGGGACGAAGCCGAAGCTGACGCCACGGAAACCCTCGCCTGACTCCCGCAACTTGAAAGCGCTCTACAGAAGAGGCGTAGCTCGCAAGGAATTAGGGAAATGGGACCAGGCGCGTGCAGGTGAGGACTCCGGCGACTGTTGTTTGAGGTTCTAGCTTGAAAGCTGATCGATTAATCAGATGTTCAGATGTACATTGATAACGGAGGCGATCCGGCCATTGGTGCACAAGAGTTCAGGTCCGTCGCAGACGCCGAGAGCCTGCCACCACCCCAGCCATCGTCTCACACCTCCGGTGACCTCGAGAGCACTCTTGCACAACTTCATCTCGAAGGCGACTCATCTTTCTTCACCATTCACACCTCGGCGGCCGTTCAAAGTGGCGAAGGTGCATTTGCCTCTAGAGACATCCAAAGAGGCGACTTAATCCTGTCTGAGAAGCCCATATTTTCCATCCGCACCGATGTACCTGACCACTCAAGTCATTTCCATCGAATCCGCTGTTCGAAACCTCTCTCCCGTTCATCTCGACGAATTTTTGTCTCTTCAAAATTCGCATACTGAGTGCCCGTGTTTCCCGAATCGTCCGTTAGTGGGCATATACAGCACGAACGGATTCGGTCTTGGCGCCGACAGCTCCGATTCTGGAGTCTGCTGAAGGCGTCGAGATTTAACCACTCCTGCTCCCCAAATGCAAGATTCTCGTTCAACTCTAACACCGGAGATATCGAATTTATGCTTTGGGCACCATTCCCGTGGAGAGGAAATATTCATCGCATACATCAGCGGCTTTGCCGGCAGCAGGCGTCTATATGGAGCCCCACGTCAATTGAGACAGACCATCCTGCGCGATTCATATCATTTCACCTGCGCGTGCACCGTCTGTTCTCTCACCAAAGCCGAATCCAAGAAGAGCGACGCAAGGCGGGTAAAGGTTTATGAGCTCCGGGAGAAAATCCAGAGTCCTAATCCGGGTCCGAGTCCGTTGCGGGGAATCCAGGTTTTAAATGCCATCATTAAAGGAGTCCGCTTGCTTAAGGAGGAAGGATACTTAGCGGACGCAGATGATTTCACAACTCATGCTGGGCTCTTTTGCGCACTCCATTCGGATTGGGTCTCTGCCAAGTATTGGGCGGGCCTCACCTATCATACCAGAGTTGCGGAGTTTGGGGAAGATAGCCCGCAAACTGTAGAGGCTCGTGGAGAGTACCTGAACCCGAGGTCATTTCCTTTTGCGGGACGCGGTCCTGTCAAGGACTTGACTGCGATTCGACTCTGAGTATAATTACAGTGATCTCGGTCATGTTTCACTGACAGTATGTCGAATAAAATAACTATAGTGGGAGTTCTTCCGTTGAGGTAGCGATGTATACCCCTAGGCAGTAACCTTTCCTTCCTTTTCCGCGTCTTAGCTCCCTTGAAAGCCGCGCCTTGTATAGCTTCGTATGGAACGATTGGAGCAGGGTTGGAGTGTGGGGTATCTTCAATGACTCTCGAGCTCAGAATTCGCAGCCTTGACGCCTGCATGACGGAAGTTCTTACGCTACTCGTGCAGTACCAGTACATCGACCTCGTCATCCCTCGCGGGAGCAGCGCTCTCGTGCGGTCCGTCGAGTACCGCGCGTCATGCGTATCCCCGTTATGGGGCACGCAGACCCTTGCGCAGACTAGGCTCATGACCAACCTGTATATGAGAAAATCGATATACATATCGAGTCACCGGTCTATGCGCAGACCGCCTCTGCGGGATCTAATTCAACACGTCCAGTTACGGGAACGCGTAGTGAATGACATCATGGTGTGTGCGTTGATGATTGAGGTGTAGACATGAGTAGTACATGACTGGCGCAGTGGTGGCTTGGGCCGGGAGCGCGATGCGACGTTCAATTACGTACATACTCCGAGTCGTTGCCGGGCCGGACTTGTGAAATACGAACAGTGATACCAACTCTGTGTGATATACATGGTTTTTTGTACAAGCAAGGTTCCTGTCGGCAACATCGACGCCTAGTACAGTAACAGGCTCCCCAACTTCCCGAAAAATCAAGGTTATTCGTTGACAAAGACATCTATCCAAATCCTAATCCAATTAAATTCTAACGCACGTTACGCAGCATGTTCATATTTGGTACAGTACGGCCGACCATGAGGCCTGCTGCGGCCACCATAAATGAACTGGAGTCTAAGGCTACCAGCTGCAGCTTCTCATAAGCCCCACATTGATTCATCGATACACTTCAAATCAACGCAATGGAAAACCACTCTATCGCTGAACTCGCTAAAGAAAAGGTCCGTCTCGTTTCGCATTTTCTTTCCTTAAGATAACCGCTCTTGTCTCACCGAGCTTCAGGGAAATGTAGCATTCAAAGCCAAGGATTATGCTACCGCAAGATCCTTGTATTCGCACGCGATGGCTTTTGACCAATCAAACCATAACTATCCTCTCAATCGATCTTTTGCGAACCTAAAGCTGGCCAGGTGTGCATGCTGTTGCTTCTGGCTTCCGTGTCGACTAATTCCCCGTTCAGGTGGGACGAAGCCGAAGCTGACGCCACAAAAGCTCTTAACCTGGTTCCCCGCAACTTGAAAGCGCTCTACAGGAGAGGCTTAGCTCGTAAAGAATTAGGGAAATGGAACCAGGCGCGTACAGGTAAGTACTCGACCGTAGTTTACATGTTCTAGCTTGAAAGCTGATCGATCAATCAGATGTTCAGATGTACATTGATAACGGAGGCGATCCAGCCATTGGCACGCAAGAGTTGAGGTCTATCGCAGATGCCGAAACTCTGCCACTACCTCAGCCATCGTCCCACACGTCTGGTGACCTCGAGAGCACTCTTGCACAACTTCATCTCGAAGGCGACTCATCTTTCTTCACCATTCACACATCGGCGGCTGTACAGAATGGCGAAGGTGCATTTGCCTCTAGAGACATTCAGAGGGGCGACTTGATCCTGTCCGAGAAACCCATATTTTCCATCCGCACCGATGTCCCTGAGGCACGCAAGCACATTTCCATCGAATCCGCGGTTCGAAACCTCTCTCCCGTCCATCTTAACGGGTTTTTGTCTCTTCACAACTCGCATACTGAGTGCCCGTGTTTCCCGAATCGTCCGTTATTGGGCATATACAGCACGAACGGATTCGGTCTTGGCTTCAACAGTTCCGATGCTGGAGCCTGCTTGAAGGCGTCGAGGTTTAACCATTCGTGCTCCCCAAATGGAAGATTTTCGTTCAACTCCGACACAGGAGAGATCCGAATTTATGCTCTGGGCACCATCCCGCGTGGAGAAGAAATATTCATCGTGTACGCCGACGGCTTTGTTGGCGGCAGGCCTTTATACGCAACCCCACGTCGATTGAGACAGGACGTCCTACGTACCCGGTATCATTTCACCTGCGCGTGCACTGTCTGTTCTCTCTCCGAAGCCAAATCCAAGAAGAGTGACGCTAGGCGGGTAAAGCTTAATGAGCTCCGGGAGTTCACCCAGCGTTTCACTCTGAGTCCCTTTCACGGAACGCAGGTTTTAAATTCCATCGTTGAAGCAACCCGCTTGCTTAAGGAGGAAGGATACTTAGCGGACGCAGACGATTTCGCAACTTATGGTGGGGTCGTTTGCGCATTCCATTCGGATTGGGTCTCTGCTAAGTATTGGGCCGGTCTCACATATCATACGAGAGTCGCAGAATTTGGGGAGGATAGCCCACGAACTGCAGAGGTTCGTGGAGAGTACCTGGACGAGAGGTCATTTCCGTACGCGGGAAGCGGTCCTCCCAAGAAATTTACCGCGATTCGACTCACAGTATAATTCACAGTGTTCTCGGTACCTAGTCATGTTTCAATGACAGTACGTCGGATCAAAAAGGTATTCCCAAGTGAGAGTTCTTCCTCTCGAGTACTAGCACGGAGTCCGATCATGTATACTTCTTATCAGTAAAATGACACGAACATTTCCTCTAGCTTCCGTCCGCAGCCCTTCCTCTTCTCCGGCTCTTCTAAGCACTTCTGGGATCGCTTCCTCGCAGCTTCCAGACACCTGCTGCACCCAATCATCCTTTTCGGGCTTCCCACTAGAACTTAGTGTATTAGTGAAGACAACATCGTGTAGTTCGTCTACGGGTAATCACATAACCCGACTGTCGTTCAGCCTGTCCCACACCCGCACCACTGCCACCACCGTCGCCCGCCGCCTCGTCGCCGTCGATGCCATGGTTATTGTTGTCGTGTCGCGGCCAAATTTTAATGCCAGTGTGGCCACCGTCGTCGTCATCGAGGTCGATGCTTTCATCGTGTTGTCGTCAAGACCGTCGCACGTTGTGTCGTGGCCTTCGCCGTTATTGTCCCCTTGTCCTCGTCGACCTCACAATCTTTGCTCCGTCGTTGCCGTAGTCGCTTGATGGTCGGAATCGTATGCAGCTGCAGCGGGTTAGGGCGGTCAAGGTGGGCGGGGGGAGAGAGTGGCACCCACCTCCTCTTGTCGCCTCTTGTCGCGAACCGTGTCGCGAACTCAATCTCGGGTAGACAATGGGGCTATCTGTGGTCTCACAGACTCCTTGTGGGATAGATGTCTTGCCTGAATTTGCCACGCCCTATAATAAGCACCCAGAACTGAACGTCTGGAAGTCCACGAGGGGGCTGTTGGGTGTCCATTGGAGCGACGGTCTTCAGGAGAGCGCTCGCTTGAGGATGTGTTGAATAAGGAGTGAAAAAAATGTGACTGTGATGGTGCGGCCGTCCCATGGAGCCAGTGTGGGTCAGCGCACGACGGAGCGTGCAATGAAGGTGATATTGAGAGAGCGGGTAGTTTCAATGCACGAGCGTAGCGGATGTCGACGGCGCAACATGAATAAGCAAAGACCGGCTCTATAAGTGCGTGTGCACCCACGCCAGACACAATCGGGCGCTCGTGCGGTGGTAGCGCGATGGTAGATCGGACACGATTATGGGGTAAATTGGTCGATGCCAGGGTGAATGGAATACGAGTGGGAATGCAATGCTGCGCCAACGGTAAGGAATAGCAGGAAGCGAGTAGTACAACATACTGTAGAACGCACAAGATGGCACCTATAAACCGAGCTAGTCTGAATTAGCTCGTTTGCGACCAGCCAAAGTCATTGCCAGTGGCTCGTGCTGGCACGAACGCCTCTTGTAATTCTGCATATATGCCCTTCTATGTGGCTCGTGTACGCACCATACTCATTAACCTTCTTTGAAAATAGAGTATTAGCTGTGTAAAAAAGATAATATCTCGTTGATCTCGGGAAGACCATCATCGTTGTTGTCCACGACCGCGACGCGACCTTTCTCATGCCGGACCGTAGGGTTAGGGTTACACAATGCAATATGAGCGCCGTGAGCGATGTCACGGCACTTTACAATACTCAAGGAATGATCCATTAATGCATCAAGCTATCAAGGACGGGATCAAGTCGATCCGCTGTATGGGCTCGAAAGGGCTTGCGTGAAAATCCGTGAGCAGAGCGTGATCCTACTTCAACAGGGGGGAAGGTAAAGGTTGCAGGTAAACAGTACTGGTCCTTCAATAGCTTCAATCAAGTGCCTCGACGGCATTTACTCTCTGGACGAGGAAACGCGAAACGCGAAAACCATCTCGGGATGAAAATGATGGGGTTGGATTGCATGGGTGAATTCCATAGTGACAAACTGTTTAAGTACTGCAGAAAGTATCTAAGTAAAGAAAGAAAGGCGAAAGGATAACTCGGAAAAATAAAGTGAAGTCACGAAAGGGAGGGCAAAAGAAGAGCTCAGGCAACAAGGCAACATAAGGACAATCGAGATAAGAAATTCGTGGTTTCGGGCTCAGCCATTGATCTCGCCTGACACCGCTGAGCGCTCAGCGCTCAGTAGCCTTGATCCCTGCATGACGGAAGTTGCCGCGCTGCTCGTGCAGGCCCGGAACATCATACATTGGGAGCAGCGCTCTCGACAAATGTGGTCGATCGCAAGCTGTACGCCACGCATATCCCCGTTATAGGGAACTCGGACCACCTCTGCGCGATTAACTCAACATGACCTCCAGGGGATGGCGTGGTTATTGACGGCGGGTGCCGCGGGTATGTGCATTGATTGAGATGTGCAGTGGACAAACATGTCTGGTTGTTGGCTTGGAGCGCAGTTCGACTAAGGCCGCGTGCGGTAATTGCAAGTTACGTACACAATCCGAGAGTACTCCGAGTCGTTGCCGGTGCCGCAGTATGACTGATTGACCCACACCCGTGCGATATACATGGTTTATTGTACAAGCAAAGTTCCTGTTGGCAACACTAGTACAGTAACACGCCCAACTTCCCAAAAAATCAAGGTCCCCGTTGACAAAGACATCTACTTGGACATTAAATTCTAGCGCACGTTGCGCAGCATGTTCATATTTGGTACCGTACGGCTGACCATGAGGCCTTCTGCGGCCACCATAAATGAAACAGAGTCCCAGGCTGCCAGTGGCAGCTTCTCATAAACCCTGTATTGTTCTATTGATACACTTCAGATACACTTCAGATCAACGCGATGGAAAACCACGCTATTGCTGAACTCGCTAAAGAAAAGGTCCGTCTCCTGTCACACTTTCGCTCCTTGCAATCTTAGCCTCCCCACTGGCACGCCTCAGGGAAATGTGGCATTCAAAGCCAAGGATTATGCTACCGCAAGATCCTTGTATTCGCACGCAATCACTTTTGATCGATCAAACCACCTCTATCCTCTCAATCGATCAATGGCGAACCTGAAGCTGACAAGGTGTGCATGAGTCATGCAGTTGCGTCTGACTTTATGTCGACTGATTCCCCATCAGGTGGGACGAAGCCGAAGCTGACGCCACAAAAACCCTCGTCCTTTCTCCCCACAACTTAAAAGCGCTCTTCAGAAGGGGCGTAGCTTGTAAAGAGTTAGGGAAATGGGACCACGCGCGTGTAGGTACGGACTCTACTGTGGTTCTAAAGGTTCTAGTTTGAAAGTCGATCGATCATACAGATATTCAGATGTTCATTGACAACGGGGGAGATCCGACCATCGGTACGCAAGAGTTCAGGTCTATCTCAGATGCCGAAAGCCTGCCACCACCCCAGCCATCGTCTCACACCTCCAGTGACCTCGAGAGCGGTCTTGCACATCTTCATCTCGAGGACGACTCATCTCCCTTCACCATTCATACCTCAACAACCGTTCAGGAAGGCAAAGGTGCATTTGCCTCTAGAGACATTCAGAGAGGCGGCTTGATCCTGTCCGAGAAACCCATATTTCCATCCGCACCGATATACCTGGGCCACTCCAGCAGATTTCTATCGAATCCGCGGTTCAAAACCTCTCTCCTGTCAATCTCGACAAGTTTTTGTCCTTCAAAACTCGCACACTGAGTGCTCGTGTTTCCCGAATCCGTTAGTGGGCATATACAGCACAAACTCTTTCAGTCTCGGCCGTGCCGACAGCGTCGATTCTGGAGTCTGCTTGAAGGCGTCGAGGTTTAACCATTCTTGCTCCGCAAATGCCAAAGCCTCGTTCAACACCAACACAGGAGAGCTCCGAATTTATGCACTGGGCACCATTCTGCGTGGGGAGGAAATATTTATCGTGTACACCAGCATCAGCGGCAGACCTTTATACGGAACCCCACGTCGAATGAGACAGGCCCTCCTGCTTGCCCTGTATCATTTCAAGTGCGCGTGCACCGCCTGTTCTCTCACCGAAGACGAATCCAAGAAGAGCGACGCTAGGCGGGTAAAGCTTCATGAGCTCCGGGAGACAATCCGGAACTATCCTACGAGTGGCTTGCAGGTAACCCATCTTTTAAATGCGTCGTTGAAGGAGTCCGCTTGCTTAAGGAGGAAGGATACTCAGAGGATCAGAAGATTTCACGATGTATGCCGGGATGGTTTGCGCACTTCATTCTGATTGGGTCTCTGCCAAGTATTGGGCGGCCTCACATATCATACAAGAGTTGCAGAATATGGGGAGGATAGCACGCAAGCTGCAGAGGTTCGTGGAGCGTACCTGGACCAGAGATCGTTTCCGTATGCGGGGCTCGGACCTCCCAAGAAATTTCCTGCGATTCGACTCAGAGTATAATCCACTGGGTTCTTGGTCATGTTTCACGATAGTACGTCGAATAAAATAGTATTTCCAAGTAGGAATTCTTCCAGTGGCATTCAAGTACTAGCATGGCGTCCGATGCACCCTGCATCAGTAAAATGACACGCCCTTTTCCTCCGACCTGGCTTCCGTCTGGAGCCCTTCCTCTTTTCTGGCTATTCCAGGCCCTTCTGGGATCGCACCCCTACCACCACCATCGCTGATCGCCCAGTCGCTGTCGATGCCATAGTCATTCAATGTTGTCGTATCGTGGTCGACGTTTAATGTGACCACCGTCGGCGTCGCCACTTCGTCGTCATGGCTGCCCTCCTTGCGTGGCCGCCGCCGCCATCCGATGTGTCCCGAGGTCGACGCTTTCGTCGTGCTGTCGTCACGGCCGTCGCACGTCGTGTCGGGCCTTCGCCTTTATTGTCCCCTCGTCCTCGTCCTCTTCCTCATCGACCTCACGGGCTTTGCTCCGTCGTTGCCGTAGCCGGGTGATAATCGGAATCGTACGCGGCTGCAGTGGGTTAGGGCGTTCAAGTTTGGAGAAGGAAAGAGCGGCACGCACCTTCTCTTGTTGCCTCTTGTCGCCAACGCGAACCCAATCTTCTATAAACAATGGGGCTCCCCGTGGTCTCACAGACTCTTTGTGGTATCCATGTATTGCCTGAAATTTCCCGTCGTATAATAAGCACCCGTAACTGAATGTCTAGAAGTCGACTAGGGGGCGTTCAGTGTCCATTGAAGTGACGGTCTTCAGGAGAGCGCTCACTCGAGGATGTGTTGAATATGGAGTGAAAAAGTGTGAGTGTGATGGTGCGGCCGTTCCGTGGAGCCAGAGTGGGTCAGCGCTCGACGGAGCGTGCAACGAAGGTGATATTGAGAGAGCCGGTAGTCTCAATGCATGAACGTAGCGGATGTCGACAGTGCAAGATGAATCAGCAAAGCCCGGCTCTATAAGTGCGTGGGAAACCACGCTAGATACAATCTGGCACTCGTGCGGGGAATTGGCATGTAGCGCGATGGTAGATAGGACACGATTATGGGTTAAACTCGTCGATGCAAGGGTGAATGTAATACATGTGGGAACGCAATGCTGTGCCACTGGTAGGAAATAGCAGGAAGTGAGTAGTACAAAAAAGAACGCACAAGATGGTACCTATAAACCGAGCTAGAATTAGCTCGTTTGCGACCTGCCAGTGGGACGAACGCCTCTTGTCATTCTGGATATTTGCCCGTTTATGTGGCTCGTGTACTCGCTCAACTCTTCGTCCTTTTTTTCAAATAGAGTATTGGCCGTGTATAATATCTCCTCAATTGCGGGAAGACCGTCGTTGTTGTCCATGACCGCGACGCGACCTCTCTCATGCCAAGTGGTAGGGTTAGGGTTAAACAACACAATTACGAACGACGTCACGGCGGATCAAATCGATCCGCGACTCCGAGTATTCCTCGAGCTTGCTCATTGGCCCCGCTGTCCACTCATAGGCACGAGGTGGCCACGGAGGTGCAGGCGCTTGTAGCGAAGCCGTTGGAACCGGTTGTAGGATGGCGTGCCCACGTCGGTTTCAAAATACACAAAAAGTACGATCGTTCTCGATTTCAACCGCGGCAGCGTTCCCTGGACTAGACGACATGTACACGTACATGTCTTTTGATAACCTTCCATGAGTACGATGTGACTCACAAAAATTCCTGTGAAGTTCTTGTCTCCCCCATGAGATGTCGCTACAGTGTAGACTCTGTAAGATACTCGACGCTGCCCTCAAGAAGACACCTGGTCTACCAGCATTCATCGTAGGGCCTATCGAATATGAGTTATCGATGGTTACGCTCTGCAGATGCGTACAGTGGCCTCCGCATTCAGGCTTATAGAGCTCAAGTTTGTTGTCGATGCAGTGTCGCCTCGCTGCGGAGGCTCGGAGTCCTTGTTTTAGAGACAATCGAAGAAGTACCACAATCACTGTCATCCATTGACGGCTCACGTTTAACCTGATCGGCAGCGAAATCAAAGAGGGTTTTGCCACACACCTCTGCTGCCGATCTCGTCGGCAAGCCAATCTCCGGTGAGCATTGGGGCTCCCTGTGGACCCACATATTCTTTGCTGGATCGATGTATGCCAGCACTGGTTGCACTTCTTATAATATGCACTCGACAGTGAATCTCTTTCGACGAGGGGGTTGTTAGGTGTCCATTGGAGCGACAGTCTTCGTGAGAGCGACGACTGTACTGCCACAACCTGGTGATCGATTCGATCTCATCCGTCTTGTTCACACGATCGGCCAGTTGCCCCAACCATTCCAATTTAGACATGTTTGATTCCAAACTGAGCAACAAAATTGCCGTTTTCACTTGCCCCCATCAGGCTTGACGAAATGCACTACCAACACACAATGACCAGGCCACGTCTACGGTCAGTCAATCTCTTCTTCCGCAACTCTTTCCACCGTCGTGCCCCCTGACGGTTTCTCATAAGCCTCACGTCGATCCATCCATACACGTCAGATTCACGCGATGAAAAACCACTCTCAAGACCACTCTATCGCTGAACTCGCTAACGAAAAGGTCCGTCTCCCGTCGCACTTTCGCTCACTTCGCTCACCTACACTTCAGGGAAATGTAGCATTCAAAGCCGAGGATTTTGCTACAGCAAGATCCTTGTATTCGCGCGCGATGGCCTTTGACCGATCAAACCCTCTCTATCCTCTCAATCGATCTATGGCGAACATGAAGCTAGCGAGGTGTGCATGCTGTTGCGTATAGCCTTCACGTCGGCTAATTCTCCATTCAGATGGGGCGAAGCCGAAGCTGACACTACACAAACCCTCGTCATGTCTCCCCGCAACTTGAAAGCGCTCTTCAGGAGAGGCGTCTCTCGTAAAGAGTTAGGGAAATGGGACCAGGCGCGTGAAGGTAAGGACTTGACTGCAGTTTCAAAGGTCTCCAGCTTGAAAGCTGATCGATCAATCAGATATTCAGATGTTCATTGACAACGGAGGAGATCCGAATCTTGGAGCGCAGGAGTTCAAGGCTATCTTAGACGTCGAAAGCTTGCTACTACCTCGGCCATCGTCTCACACTTCCGGTGACCTCGACAGCGATCTTACAAATCTTCACCTCCAGGACGACCCTTCCTTCTTCACCATTGACGCCTCAACAACCGTTCTGGATGGCAAAGGAGCGTTTTCCTCGAGAGATATTCAGAGAGGCGACTTAATCCTGTCCGAGAAACCCATATTTTCCATCCTCATCGATGCACAAGTGTCACGCACGCACGTTCTTATCGATGCCGCTGTACGAGAGCTCTCTCCCGTTCATCTCGACGAGTATCTGTCTCTTCAAAACTCGCACGCTGGGTGCTCATGTCTCCCCAACCGATTAGTGGGCATACACAACACGAACGCCTTCGCTCTTAGCGACGGCGGCACTGTTTCTGGAATCTGCTTGAAGGCTTCGAGGTTTAACCATTCCTGCAGCCCAAATGCAAGAT
>WITN01001062.1:0-27160 GCA_015025155.1 Lactarius quietus
ATTGATCCTACCCATTCGGTTACGGCAGTTCCCTGGATGTAGGTGAGAAATAACATAGCTTTCTGGTATGGGCTGCGCATGATAGAATGGGTTGAATTGATTCCTTCATATAGACTCCATTGCATGAGGAATTCTTCAGCTTTTTCACGGTCACCTGCGAAGACCGCGGGTGGATTGCCACAAAATTTGTCATGTGCCGCTGGTAAGGGTGCTTGCGCTGCTGGTATTTGTGCTGGCGGGTGTCCGAAAGGTGGTCCTGCTCCACCTCCTCCTCCACCATTACCTCCTCCTCCTCCTCCATTACCTCCTCCTCCGGCGTTACCTCCTGCTGAAGGATTTGGAAGAGGTGGTTGATTGAGAGGATCTGTAAGGGCTTGAAATGCCGTGACTGTTGGTGCTATTGGTGAAGTAGTGAGCGAATAGATTGGTTGTGCGGATGTATTTCCAGTGGTTGCTTGTGTTTGAACATGAGAGGTGAGGGTTGCCATTGCTCCTAGACGTAATGTCTCTGTAGCGATTGCCAAGTTGATTCCTTGTTGTGATGGAGATGATTGTTCTCTTTCAAGAGATACGTCACTCTTGACACTTGGTGATGGGGGTGGTGTGGTAGATGCTGGTTTGGGGATTGTCGTATTTTCCAACTCTTGTAGTTCTTCTTGTGTGAGTTCGTTAATGTATATATCACAGCCTAGATCTTCTAAGGCTGTTCGGAAACCTTCCCACTCTGCTACGCTTCTGTCTGATGATTCAAACCAGCGAATTTCTACCCAAACGTATCGATCGTAAAGGAACTCAACTGCGACGGATCGATTGTCCTCTCGACTTCTTGCGTGATATCCGGTGGTGCCTGTAGTGCTACTATACCGGTATTCTGTATTCTTGCGGAATCTTTGTGGTACGTTGTCAGCGCCTCTGTGTTTGAACCACAAGTCGTCACAGTTGTGACCACGTTCTCTGGTAGTTTCTGATGACGCCACGTTGAAGCTTGGTCTTAATGTAGCGTTATCACCTAACGCTGGTTCGACTTGAACCCCTCTGTGACGTGATACTCGAGTATACGGATGAATCTTGACTAACACGGGCAACTTAGCTAAGTTGCACTGCCACTAGGTCGCTTGGTAGACACTAGGGTATCCCGAAGGATAAGCTTCAATCGATAGATTGGAACGAGGTAAAGGAGGAAGACGGTGATGATTCAAGAAGACCAAGCTAGAGAGCCTTGGTCTTCACTACTCGACTTATATACAGTTACTCGCTGGCTTTAAAGCGCAGCTAAGAATCCAAACCCTAGTACAACTATCCTAGGAATGAGTCATTGTCCGTTCTAATAATACCTGAAACATCGGCGGTAACAAATGCCGATAAAACATGACTGTCCATGACTAATGACGGCTTACTATCGTAGTCATAACCAAGTAGTAAGCGTCCCGAACTCCGAGACCTCCTAATGATGATGATAATTAGTCCACGACATGTCAAATCGTGACACCGTGCCTGTGATCTATGCATCAGCAAAAATGCTAAAACATTAGGGTGTTTAAAAAATTTGAAAGTATTTAAGTAGGATGCAAGTACTTGTAGACAGCTTATAAAGGTCATCTTAATTATTAAATGCCTGCAATTTGATTGCAGTGTCCAGCAACTCTTAGTGTTAAATTTAATTTCATGGACAAACATATGCCCACATTGCAAGCAGAGTTCAATTCTTTGGGATACATTTTAGCCCTCACAGAAGCACCAACAATTCTGGTCACACTTTGTCATTGAACCCAATTATTGTAGCCATCTTTTAATCACAACCCAAGCACTTAGTATCTCAGACCACCACTGATTAATCCTCAATTATTATGGCCACATTTTAATCACCAGACAAGCACTTAAAATTTCAGACAGCTATTGCAATTTGACCTTAATTCTTATAGCCATGTTTTAACCCCAACTTAAGTGCTTACAATGTCAGACCATTGTTGCAATCATATCTCATTTCTTGTGGCTACATTTTAATCACAACACAAGCACTAACAATTTTAGACTGCTGTTACAATGAGACCTTAATTATTGTAGCCATGTCTAAACTATGATTCAAGTGCTTACAATCTTGGACCACTAAAGCAATTAAACTTCAATTCTTGCAGCCACATTTTAATTCCAATTCAAGTGCTTACAATCTCAGACCACTAAAGCAATTAAACTTCAATTCTTGTGGCCACATTTTAATGCCAATTCAAGTGCTTACAATCTTGGACCACTAAAGCAATCAAACTTCAATTCTTGCAGCCACATTTTAATGCCAATTCAAGTGCTTACAATTTTATACTGCTTTGTGATTGACCTCAATTTTTGAACCTCTCCCATGTTCCCTTCACAGTCTGAACCACAAGTCCTTTGTTTGTTGTAAGACGCTATAACCAAGATATTGACAGATACATTTATACTACAGAGCTACAAACCCAGCTGCCATTGTGATATCCTCATCATTTGCAGCCTCATCAAATGCCTCCTCATCTACCTGATCTCAGTCATTGTCATCTTCCTCTTCCTCCTCATCCCTTTCCTCAACCACTTCACCTTCATCTTCCAGTTCTCCATCATCTCCCTCTTCATCTTCTTCACTCTCTTCATCACCTTCTCCATCATCTTCCTCTTCAATATCATGGTCTTGATCATCATCATCATCATCATCATCATCATCATTTGAATGTTGGACTTTCTTGTGAGTGTCTGCTAGAAGAGTGCTATCACAATGTCAGGTTGCTATATGGCCAATCCCTCCTCCACGATACCACATAAACAAGTCATGGTCAGAAAACCTGAGAAAGGGTGAGGAAATTTTATTATTATAAGTGACTGCACACTTACATTCCCACATAGTATGCCTCAAACTCCCCCTCTTCATGATCATGAGATTGATCTGCTATAGATGGCATCTGCAGCAGTTTCCTAGTATGGCCCATGTCATATACTGGTATCAGATGCACCATGTGGATAACCACATTGGGGTCTAAAAACCCAAAAGGTGGTCCCTGGCTGTTGTCATCACCAACAGTATGCATTCATTGTGCCCCCCATCCAGTTTGTCATTAGGAGAGTCAAGACTCAGAGTAGTTATATCTTAGGATGCTTTACATCAAATACATACAGCTCATCTCTGGTAGTAGTGAAGCCATGGCCATCCGTGGCTTGTAGGTTGACATCAGCCACAGATGTGAAAGCCTTCAGTAGGGGCTAAGGCCAGAAAATGTTGAGGCCTCAATGTTGCATTTTGGCACTGCTTAACCTGGCCAACCTGAGCATCGCAGTATGCATCACCAGCTGTGCTCAATTGTGGCAGCTCAAATTCCATCCATTCCACTATCTGTCTCACACATTGTAAAATCTCACTATTTCATATCAACCCCTGTCCCGAGGCAAGTGCAACCAAACCCCTTGAACCCCCTGTCAATGTTCCCTTGTCCTTCACATTTTCAACCCCTTTGTTACTCACCTCAATGCTTTATTCATATGTTTACTATTGTCTCATTCTGTTTGACTTTGTACCACAGAAAATGTAATAAACCTGTATAAAAACTGTCTTGTAGCTCTCCAGAAATATCATCCAGTTGTGTCTCATTACCTCCCTCCATCTGCTTCAAAATCGACTCTCACAAGGTGACTCTTTTATCTTGCCTTACTCTTTCTGCTTTGCACTTCACTCAGTGTCTCTCTTCTCCTGCTCAGATGTTGCATTATCACCTAATACTCGCCTGAATTAGGCAGATTTTGAAGAACATGGCACTGAAAGACTTAACAGATATGCAGAGTGATCATACTAGTCCTCTCCCTAGGAACTAGGGCTGTACAAAGACAGACTCAATAGTCAGCCAATTGAAGGGTGACTTTAGACAGATAAATGACTCATGAAAGAGCGAAGAATAGCAGAGATGAGAGACAGATGCAATTGGCGGTGATAGTCAAGAAGACTAAGCTGAAGGCTTTGTCTTCTACAGTACTAGCTTATATACAAGTACACACTGGCTTATATACAAGTACACACTGGCTTTGAAGCACAGCTAATAACTTAGTATAGTATGAGTCATAAACCCTAGTACAGTTATCCTAGTAATGAGTAAGTCCTAGTACAACAATCCTTGGAATCAGTAAGCCAACTACACAGATGACACCTCAACATGACAATGTATTAGTCCATGACTGATTACCACTTACTGTGGTGGTCATGCCCAGACAGTAAGTGTCTTGGTGTGTTCATAACATTGGAACACCCCCTCACTGTCTCACTCAACTTCACCAACAAACTGGCTACCCTTTTTACTTGTCCACTCTCACAGCTGACAAACTAGCCACCCTCTCAGGACTTAACATCACTCCACTCAAGCCTCCAGAAGACAAGTGTTACGATTCAGTGGTATGCTTGTCTTCTGTGGATTACTAATGTACGATTACTGTGGATGACTGGTGATGACAAGTCGCTCATCAGTCACATGGCTCATTGATTAACAATCATGAGTCATCACTTACAAAGTTCCTAGGATGACAGTAGTAGGTTTTAGTTAGGATGTGTCAGGATGTATGGTTACATAAGCAAAAGCGGTTGTGTAGTAGTCTGGTACTTAAAGAGCTGCAGAATGGCTTGTATTCTGCAGCTTGGACTTCTTGTTATTCCCTTGGCTTCGTTGTATCCAAGACCCTTCTTCTGTTCCATGATTTGGGCACTCGGCCCTCATCTAAATCACTTCAACACGACACTTAGGCCTTCGTGCTTGAATACTTTGAACTCCGCCTTCATGCGTTGAGATAAGATCCACACAGGATCACAAGACTCCACCTTCATGTGTTGAGACGTCACTCAGCCTTCATGCTTGAGTCCAAGACTTGCTAAGTCACCGTGTTCACCCTACATTGCCTAAGTCAGGTTCACATGGTGCTCGCACGTTACAACAAGCAGGTGTATGACCATCTTTCAGGCTGAGTCAGGCTGGCAAACCCTAGATCAGTGAAATAACTTAGGAACCGCTCATTGGATCACTTACAGTTGGCAGAGGACCCCTTGAATTTTTGTATGACCTAGTTTCATAATATTTTCATACTTGTTGCTATTTTATTTCTTAAGTTATTGACCAAAATTGAAGAAAAAATGCGCAACTTAGTGAGTCAAGTCACCTGCAACTATACTTATATGAGAATCCATTTAGAAAAGCTAGGTCCAGGTAGCTCAGTGGTTAACTGTCTTGTATATAGAGGGGCTGGGGTTCAATCCCTGGCTTGGCTACAACTTGAGCTTTGATATAATTCTTTGCTGTAGATGCAAGGCTCTGAAATTACTATAAATATAAATTTGAGAAATTTAGTATAACTATATGATTAATTACAAAGTGATAAATTGATTGTAATAATTAGATATCTCAAAAGCACTTGGAAGAGATCAATGCCTGTAAGCAAGAGAAAGCATATAATCACTTATATTTTTTAGCATACTTTCAAGCCTTCAAAGCTCTTACAATTAATGAAGCCACTTGCAATTTTCACAAACATTGATAAGTGTCAAAAGTATTTAAAGCATTTATATTTTTTTTATGAGATTTCATTTACAAAACTAATTAAAATTATCTTGGGGAATTATAACCAGATTGGTCCAAACCATTGACATTTTAAGCACTTTGATGCGTTTATAAATTTATTTATCAAGGCTATACCTGCGCATATCTGTGGCGTTGAAAACAAGCCCAAGAACATCCAATTTGGACCAGAAATGAAGGAGATATGGTCAAATTACTACATGGGCAATATTCCAATACATAAGAGTTATTAATATTATATGAGAAAATAATAAGTGATTGGCTCTGCCAATAGACGGTACAAGCGTATTGGGACATTTCCAATTTGGGTATTTGCTTAGTCCGATTGGTGCACTTACAAATGGCTTTTAAGTACTAATTATTTTTTAGCATTTTTCCTGATGCACCGTGACTGAATCTGGCAAGGAATCCGGCATCAGTAAAAGTGGACAAGCCTTATATGGCATATAAAATTAGTTATATATACCAGAAATTAAATATATTACTCTGAAAGTCTACCTATTGGCTGGAATAATTGTGGTAGCCATATAATCGGCATTATAACCGAAGCGATCCTTATATGGGCAGCAAGGTTTGCCAGTCAGAGATGGGATCTCTGTTGGACAATTGCATGCAAGCGTGCATATGGTTGGTGATAAATATATGGGATTTGGGTCTTGTACACCACTAGTATACTATCATTGCCATATGACCATTGGAAGTCATTGCAAGTGTCAAAAGACCTTGTCCTCATTTCTATCACATTTCAATGGATTGCCCTCTGACAAGCCGTTGTATATGCATAAATAGACTTCTGTTGTGTCGCATAATCTTTCGCCTCATCCCTGGAATTTTCACATCACACAAGGATAGGCAATTAAAAAAAACATTTTATTTGCAGGATCACAAGCCTACAAGACACCAGAAGTGATGAGAGTACATAGTCCACGCAAGTGAGAATGTCCGGCAAGAGAGCTCAGAGAACCTTGGGATGACAATTGTAGTTGAAACATGGGCCCTGTGAGTTGCCAGTTTTCCGCATCCAGTCACATTCCAAAAAAGGAAAGTGCCCAGAAGGCACACTTTGAGCTGTCAAAACGAGACAGCTGTCAAATCACATTTGAGCTCAGACAGTTCTTTTAATCGGCAAAGCAAAAATCCTTTATTAGTCAATAAATACTATTACAAAAACCCGAAAAGACAGCAATTAAGTACTTGTTATCAGTCTTTTTGAGAGCAATTAAAATATTATTTATTATTAACGATGTACATGGTTTTTTTGTCTAAGTCGATTTGCTCTGTGTGCGTGCATGCACCCTCTCTGTTCGCGCCCCGCCTCGCTCACTCGCCCTCCGCCGCCTGAGCTTCCTGCATTCCGCTCACCCTTGCCCTCCCCGACGCCTGCTCACCCTTGCCCGCCCGCGTTTCCCGCCGCTCTGTCGGTCCTCGCCCACCCATGCTCCACACACCCTCGCCCACCCGCAGTTCCCACCATCCCACCCACCTTTGCCCGCCCCGCCCCACGCGCCTTTGCCGGCTCAGATTGCGAGCCATCCCGCTCACCCTCCCCCTTCACTGGTATGTGGGGTGACGCCACCCCGGTGCCCTTCCCTGATCGTGCGCACGCATCCCTCCTGCGCTCCCGGCGTGTGTGCAAGGAGGGACGGGGCAACATGCAGGAGAGAGGGGAGGGAGAGGGTCGTGCCACGGCTTGCGCTCATGGGGGTGTGGCACGGCCTAGGATGGGAGGGGAGGGGGGGGGGTTGGACAGAGGGCACAAGAGGGTTCTCTCGCGCCCTTGGCTTGCGCATAACGGGGATGAGAGGGGTGGTGCAGGAGGGGTGGCGCATGGCGTGGTGGGAGGGGATGGTGGGCATGGGCAAGTGAGCGTGGGCAAGCAGGCGTGGAAATAGTTGTGCGGGAAACCCCGATGCAGCCATAGCCGATTAGGGAATAGCTCTGTCCAAAAATAAACATGTTGATTTTCGCTGACTAAAGACACCACATATGGCTCATTCCCACTGCCGCACCTTCTAGCTCACCCCCTCCTCCTCTTCCCTCCCATCACACCATGCGCCACCCCTCCCGCACCACCCCTCTCATCCCCGTTATGCGCAAGCCAAGGGCGCGAGAGAACCCTCTCGTGCACTCTGTCCAACCCCCCCCCTCCCCTCCCATCCTAGGCCGTGCCACACCCCCATGAGCACAAGCCGTGGCATGACCCTCTCCCTCCCCTCTCTCCCGCATGTTGCCCCGTCCCTCCTTGCACACACGCCGGGAGCGCAGGAGGGGATGCGTGCGCACGATCAGGGAAGGGCACGGGGCGGCGTCACCCCACATACTGGTGAAGGGGGAGGGTGAGCGGGATGGCTCGCAATCCGAGCCGGCAAAGGCGTGTGGGGCGGGGCAGGCAAAGGTGGGTGGGATGGTGGGAACCACGGGTGGGCGAGGGTGTGTGGAGCATGGGCGGGTGAGGACCGACAGAGTGGCGGGAAACGCAGGTGGGCAAGGGTGAGCAGGCGTCGGGGAGGGCAAGGGTGAGCGGAATGCAGGAAGCTCAGGCGGCGGAGGGCAAGCGAGCGAGGCGGGGCGTGAACAGAGAGGGTGCATGCACGCACACAGAGCAAATCGACTTAGACAAAAAAACCATGTACATCATTAATAATAAATAATATTTTAATTGCTCTCAAAAAGACTGATAACAAGTACTTAATTGCTGTCTTTTCGGGTTTTTGTAATAGTATTTATTGACTAATAAAGGATTTTTGCTTTGCCGATTAAAAGAACTGTCTGAGCTCAAATGTGATTTGACAGCTGTCTCGTTTTGACAGCTCAAAGTGTGCCTTCTGGGCACTTTCCTTTTTTGGAATGTGACTGGATGCGGAAAACTGGCAACTGGCCCTGTGTTAGATGTGACAGGAAAGTCAGCGATGGTTATATCAAGATTCTCACACCTCTAAAATCTGCGTTGGCGCTTTTTGGTTGGCCCTTTCATGCCACAGAATGGTGTAACATGAATGATGGCTCGAATGGGGCTCTGCCGTCCATCTTCCTCTGAGTTCATTGCCCTTGATCATCGGTTGTCAGCTAGAAATTCCTGCATGGGGGTTGTACTTGGTCGAGTCTGCCGGTTGAAGTTGCCATTGCCAGTGTACTGTGGTTCTGAATGTGGACTCGGGTGCAGGTGGAGTTGGTGTTGAGGGTGGTGATGGAGTACAGTGTCCATGCACATCTCACGGTTCATGTCCCATGAACTATGTATTCATAATGTCAGTGGACGAGGTATGCATCAGTTGAAGCTCACTGCATTGTTATCATCTTCCTGTGGTTCGCCAGTGGTGTTGTCTTGCTGTTGCGCCAGCATAGCCTCTGTATTGTCCTTGCTATCTTGGTCTGAGTCTAAGTTTGATGTGTTTTGTTGATTGCGGCGGCAGCATTTCAACACCGGAAGCTCACTGCAAGATAGTCAATTAGTGAATATGAGATGACAATGAGCTCACCTAGTTACATGTTCAGGGGTTTCTTTGACCCATGTGGAGTCTTGATTGCGAAACAATTTTACGATATTCTTGAAGAACTTGGGGTAGTTGAAGGAACTACGGCTGATGTCGGCCCAGCTCCTGATGTCGGAGAGTGCATAGTGCATCTAGAAGTTAAAGCTGTGAGAAACTGAGATAGATAAAGAATATGACGATACCTGGACCAAGATGTATGCAATCATCTCAGGGGTTACTTCCTTCATCCCGTGGAGTTCCGAGTTGGATGAGCGTGTAGCAGTTCAATGTTCAGTAAAAGCAGAGGATGGGCCAGTGTATACTGATCGTAGAGCCTTTGAAGTCAAAGTGATAGGTCACCGGCCACTTTCATTACAGAGATGATGAAGGCACACCTTTATGAATATGTGCCCTTGGAAGAGACCTTTTGCACAGTCATTGTGGTCATATGTGGCATATTCTGGGTATAGGAAGCACGGGTAATCACCCATCTTGATTGTCCGTGTCCCACTTTGCACGCTGTTACAAAAGGCTCTGTAAATATGTCATTTAGTTAGAAGCAGTCCATGAGTAAAGTGCATACAGGGGGTCATTGAGAAATGTTGCACACATCTTCAGAGAGCACAACACTGCAGCAGTTAGGTTGTGGTTCCATCCGTGCTTGGACTTATCATTGAGGAGCAGGGGAGAGGCAATGGAAGGTGCAGTGAGTTCACAGGGAATATATGTGATGACATGTGATACAAGGCAATTGGTATCACTGGATCTTGCATCGAACATAAGTGTGGTCATCTAGTAGATGTTGAAACAAAGTAAGTGCATATATGCATCCGAGTGGCGCATACACGCACCATATGGCAGAAGGCATGATAGCCATCCAATTCCTCGTTACTTGCAAGGGTCATAATGAGTTCATGGAGGTCGGGGTGGAGGTCCATTATATCATTAAATAGAGCCTTGGACTCGTCATTTTCGCTGTGATAAGATACAATGTACTATGAGATCTCAAAATGTGTCACAATGTTATGGTTGTCGTGACCGAGCCTGACTTAGGCCGTTATACACAGTGGAAACAGAACGTGACTTAGCAGCATGAGTCAACGTGCGCAGGCGTGACTAATGTAAGGACACTTGAAAGTGCCTTCCTAAGAGCGATGTGCAAGGCGGGTCTGAAAGGGAACCTGACTAGATTCGATGATGGTACAAAAGAGTCAAGCTGTCGACCACATCAGTCGACAGCTACCTTATAACTGATCTTGACTGTATGCCTTGTCAGCGATACAGCTACTACTACTAATGCTCATAATCCTATCAGTAATCATACAGTAATCTCTGAATAAGCCATGACAATTCATGAGTAAGTTTTCGGGAGCGACTCGTCATCCCGCTTACGCAACACACAACTGCTGAATCATAACATCACCCCCTTTACAAGGGTGAGTGCCCACGCTCAACTACCCAACTGGTTACCGTGGTCAGCCCAACATCCGTCTCATGCTCGTCCTAACCCTCCTGAGGGCATGCGCGCACCTAGTCTCTTCGCCGAGTGCATGGCCCTATCGATGTGGACGAAGACGTCGTCCTCCATTTCTTGATTGCTGCTTCTAGCTCCCCGATGACTTCCATGGACGCACGGTAGCGTCTCACCTCAGCCTGGAGGAGATGTCCCCCAGTCTGGCGAGAGCCTCGTCTACCCATCGCTTTCCACGAAAGTCAGCGCGGAAATATCCAAGTTCTTCACGGGTGTACTCAGCTGCAGGGCCCATGTCTCGACAGGGTTCAGCGTGGATGTCGGCCCTATAGACCAGCGAATGGCTCCCATCGTCCCAAAGACTTCGGGTTGTTGAGCATTCGGACTCTCACGTACTTGGCAGGGATGCGGTGACCCTCTGTTCGATAGTCATGGGGACCCAATTCATCCCGTTGTTGAGGATGAATCCGCTGGAGTAGGCGATATGGGACGGAGAGGGCGCCTCGACGCATGCGTTCGGCGCGTAGTGATGGGTGATGGGTCGCTTCTGCCCTATAGGGGGGTAAACCGCGCGCTTCGTATCCTTGTTCTGCATTGGTCCATAGATAACAGCAACCGGCGGTGGTCGGCCGTCATTGTTGGCTTCGCCGGTAAGGGTGCGGACTTGGAAAGGTATAGGCAGGGAGCGCAGTGGCAGTAGTTGGGGGTTGTCGCACTGGATGCAGACAACCCAGCTGCGTGGTATGATTGTCGCTATCGTCATCTTCGTCCCACTGTCGTGTCAACAGCGGTGGTTGCGAGGAGGTGGCGGACTGGTTGAACTTGCCTCGTTAAGAGTTGTATCTTCATCCTCCTCTCCGCTGCCATCATCTTCACTATCTGATCTGTCCTCCATGCTGACATCACCTCCTTCAAGAGGCTGTACTCCTTCCTCATCTTCCTCCACTCGGCCGCTTGCGGGAGTGGGGAATTCCCTGCGAGCTTGGCCAGGTCTCGCTCTGTTGCTCTCGTTCTGCTCGGTCTTGCTCGGCGACTGCTCGGACGTGCTCGACTGCTGAGCAGAAGGGGTCTCCACGTTGTTGGTGGCATCGTAGGTGGTGAGGGTGCTGACGTAGGGGACCTCGTCAAGGTTAATAATGGAGAGGGGACATTGGTCATTGTGTGAGGGGTTAAGGAAGTTGATGGTGTAAACGATTCTGTCAAGGCTGCTTTTATGTGAGTTTCAGCCCTTGGGTTTAGTCGTGCGAACTTCCTTATCTCTTCCTCTGCGTGAATGTCGTCCCACGAACCCACTGGTTTTCCGAATCTGCATATCCCTTCCATTTGATGAGGTACTGGAGTTTGCGCCCTTGTCCATGCCTTCTGGAGTCTATCACCTTTTCGACTTCATATTCTTCCACGCCTTCGACTAGTTCGGGTGGTGGGCATAGGTAATTTACGCCATGCATACACGTTTCTTTGTACCACGTGAGTAAATCTGTGTGAAACACGTCATGTATCTTCCATTGTGGAGGTAGTTTGAGCGATAATTCACAGGGGACATCACCTGTGCGACTTCAAATGGCCCCTGCCTCCTGGGCGCAAGCTTGGAGGTAGGTTGATTTGTTCGCAGATTGCGCCCATCTAGCCATACTTGGTCTCCAACGGCATATCTAGGCATGTCTTTGTGTTTGACCCATGACTTCTGAGCCTTTATCATGTTCTCCTGCACACTCCAACGGGGTCCTTCAATTGTTCTAATCTGTTTGATACGCTGGGCAAGCTGATTGTACCTGGCGCCCATTTATCTCTCGGGTGATACCCCATTAGCGTGAAAAACGGGGTTTGCTTAGTGGTGCTGCTCATCGTATTGTTATGAGCAAATTCTGCCAGAGGTAGTTGTGCTGCCCAGTTATCTTGTTTCTCGTTTGCCCACAGTCGGAGATATTGTTCCAACCACTGATTGGTGCATTCGGATTGCCTGTCTGTCCTTGGATGGTAAGCAGTTGATATGTTTTGTTGTATTTGAAGGACTCGCATAGTTCTCTCATGAACTTTGCTGCAAAGCGGGGATCTCGGTCGCTGATTATCTTGCTTGGAAGTCCAAACCATGGGAGTACCTTTTGAGCGTATAGCATCACAGTTTCTTCTCCTGACATTGATTCTTGGCAAGGTAAGAATATCGACGCCTTGGAACAGTCGTGATCTGTGATCATCAGGATTGAATCGTATCCGTCTGACTGGGGTAACTTAGTTATAAAATCCACCGCAATGACTTTGAACGGCGTAGCTTCTATTGTGGATAGATAGGTTCGAATGGTGCTTTGGTGGGTCAAGTGTTGACTTTGTGTCGTTGACACTCTGCGCACCCTTGAACGTAGTCAATGACGTCCATCTTCATTTTTGGCCACCAGTAGTGTCAAGCTAGTAGCTCTTGTGTTTTTGCTATCCCTGGATGACCTGCCGTTAACACGTCGTGGTGTTGTTTTATGACTTCCCTTAGTTCTTCGTGTTTATTGGTGGTGACTACTACTCTTCCATTCTTGAACCATACACCGTCCATCTTCTTGAGTTCATGAGGGCTAATCCACTTCTTGATCCGTGTTTCGTCCTGTTTGATGGGTACCGATGTGATTCCCGTGATCGTTCGTATGAATATTTCGTTTGGTAGGACGGTGACGCGATCATTGTCCTTTTCTCTGGTGTCGTAGTCTGGTCTTCTGGATAACGCATCTGCCCCGCTGTTGGCTCGTCCTTTGAGGTGATGTATCTCGATATCATATTCTTCTAGCTCCAATACTTCTCGAGCTACTCTTCGGCTAATCTTCTCTGGGTCTCACCAGTATTGTAGGTTCATGTGGTCCGAGAATACTCTGACCTTGTGTGGCGATCCTACCAGTAGGTATCTCCAATTCTGTAGCGCTTTTACGATGGCTAGTAACTCCAGGTTGTATATGTCATAATTCCGTTTGGCTTCGTTGAGGGTGGCTGAGTAAAATGCTATTGGGTGTTTCTTGCCATCAGATCCCTTCTGCGTGAGGACTGCTCCAACCGCAAATCCTGATGCATCTACTTCAAGGTCATATTGTACCTTTGGATTTGGGTGAGTGAGAACCGGATTGCTTGTAATATGGTCCTTGAGTGTCTCGAAGGCGCGTTGTTGGGTCAGTCCCCAATGCCATTCGATGTCTTTCCTTGTTAGCTCATTCATTGGTTTGGCGATGTTGGCAAACCCTCGAATAAAGGGGCGGTAAAAATTGCAAAAACCTAAAAAGCTGTGCACATCTTTGACTTTTGTCGGTGTGGGCCAAGTGCGGACACCCGTGACTTTCACAGGATCCATGTGCGTCATCCCCTTTTCAAGGATTACCCCCAGGTAATCAATAGAAGGAACATGGAATGCGCATTTGGCCAACTTGAAGTAGAGATCATGGGCTGTGGCAACCGCAAGTACTGCTGCAACCGCCGCCGTGTGTGCTTTGTTTGTGCGTTGTAATGAGCCACAATCGTTGGTAGCGACAGCTATGTCGTCCATGTAAATGCGGATGTGTGTGCCTTCCGTCACGAACTTTGCTATGATCGGTTGATAGATTTCGTTCATAAAGGCCTGAAATGTTGCCAGTGAGTTGCAAAGTCCAAAATACATAACCGTGGGTTCAAAGAGTCCTTGTCTCATTTTGAACGCTGCTTTATGCTCATCTCCTTCTTTGATTCAGATGTTGTTGTACCCTTGCCTAACATCAAACTTTGAGAACATGACTGCTCCGCCGAGGTCTCGCATTAGGTCCGCTATTAAAGGGAGTGGGTATTGGTTTCGCACCGTCCACCGATTTATAGCACGATAGTCTTGCACCGGGCATAGTTTCCCATCCTTTTTCTTAATAAAGAAGAAGGATGACGCATATGGTGATTGTGAGGGTTGGATATAACCCTTTTTGAGATGTTCGTCAATGAAGGCGTCTAAGGCCTCATCTTCAGTGTGGGTCATGGGATAAACTCTGCATGTTAGTGATGTTGGGGTGTTAGGTTGAAGCATAATTGCGTGATCGCAAGGTCTCCTTCGTGGGAGTCTTGTTGATGCATCTTCGTCGAATACCTTACGAAATGGTTCATATTGTGGTGGTAGGATGGTGGTTCCTTCGTCTTTAGGTTTGGCTGCGATGGCGTATTCGACAGCGGGGATTAATACTCTTCGCCCACGTGATTCCTCCTGCTCTAGCTGTTCGACTATGTGTTCCTTCGACTTTGTCAGTAAATGAGCCAGAACGTTTCGTCTATCAGTCGTGTTGACCATTTTGATCGTGATTGGAAGATGTGTCTGGTTAATTGACCCTCTCCTCTAGTCGAACTGGGGTTCGTAGGCCGCTAACCAGGGATACCCAAAGAGTATATCTTCTTTTCCAATGTTGGTGACTAGGAACCTCATTTCCTTGTCATTTCCTTTTACACTAACTCGAAGGATAACGTAGCGAGTTATGTGTCCTGCTTTGTTTGTGGTATTGTCGATGTTGTAGATTTGCTTCGGCTGATCTAGCAACTGTGTTTTTATCCCCATTCATTGGAGAAAACTTTCGCTCACAAAATTGTCAGTGGCTCCTGAGTCCACTAGTGCTTTAACTTCGGCCGTGTTGTAACGTGTGTGCAGTTGAACTGGAACTCGCATAGATCGGTAGCGCATAATGTACACTGAGTTACAATGAAGTGCCCTCACCCAGGCCGTCGGGTTTAGGTGTCTGAAAAATCCGTCCCCATCAACTTTTGCAGGATGAGGTCCTTTACATCGTCTCCTTCACTGGCTACTCCCCTCAGCCAGCCTTTGGCCTTATCTTCATCGGTTCTTGGTTTCTCTTCGGCACTTCGTATCTGTTGGCGTTTGTTTCATCGTGGTTGGCGACAGTCTCGGCTGATGTGCCCCATCTTGTCGCAGTTGTAACATCGGACCTGACTAAAGTCCAGACGATTTCCACGTTGTCTCTGGAGGTACCCCCCTCTTGGCGGGAAAGGAGGTCTAGGTGTGTTGAGGACATCTTCTGCCCCTGCGAGTCTTCCTCTGACTCGATCCGCTGATGTGTCCATTGCATCGGGATTTGATAGTGGAGCGAGCAATTTAGCCAATGCTCCCGATTGGTTCTTATTAGCGGATCCTTTGAACATGTCTAGGTTACCGCGCACCGTCTGCATGTGGATCCACTTTTGTTGTCTTCTGAGCGCCGATGCTCTCCAGTCTTCATATGTCCTAGGGTCATCGTGTTGATACATTGCTTCATCAAGTGTCCTTGGAAGTCCCTTTATGAAATACTTTAGGGTTTGTTCGGTGTTGATATCGTATCCAGCGTATCGAACTAGTTGTTTGAATAACGCAATGTAGTCATCGATTTTCCCTTCTTTCATTCGAATACCGGCATCGAGCTGGGCCTGGGCGCGTTCTTTGCTAAGTCCATCGGCAAATTGCCGTCGAAAGGCCTGTAGGATGTTGTTCCACAGCCTGTTATCGAATTGGCTGACGCCCCTTGTTACTTCTCTGACTAACCACTGGTTTGCGGACATGACCCAGGCGTTAACCAGATCTCCTTGAATGTAGGTGAGGAATAACATAGCTTTTTGGTATTTATTCCTCATGGCTGCGTGACTTGCGTTTACCCTGGCATATACTTCCCATTGAAGGATAAATCCTTCAACCTTTGAGCGATCTCTGCTAAACAGGCTTGGGGGATTGCCTATGAATTTGTCTGTTGTGTGTCCTCCTTGTGGTTGCCCTCCTCCTATGGGCGGTGGTCTGCCAGGTGGTCCTCCTCCTCCTCCTGCAGGTGGTGGTCCTCCTCCCCCTACAGGTGGTGGACCCTCTTGGTCGGGTTGGCGTCTGTATGGGTACCCTTGTATCCCATCACCCCTATTGATTCGTTCATATGGTTGAGGGGGCAGTTCGTTGTAATCAAAGTCGAATCCTCCCAGTTCGTCTGGTTCGTCTGGTCCCATGGCTCTTTGTGCGGCCTGTAGGTCTTCTGGGTTCATTTCTACAATGTGGCCCGTTCGTTCATCGATGATTAGTGGGGCTGGTTCTTCGATGTGTGTCTGAGTAGCCATCCTGATTGGATCAGGAATGTGTAACGTAGCTGTTTGTTGGATGATGTCTTCTACCGTGGGTTCTTCCTCGTGAACGTAAATGTTCTCGGGTTCTTCTGCTATTGATGGGGTCTGTGCCCGTTCACTTGTATGACTGGTGTCCGATCTTGCGGGTGTTTGGTGTTGGAGTTCTGGGGATATGGGTTCCTCCTCTGGTTTTCCGTTGATTCTTCCTTGTTCTTCAACTGGTCGTGCGTCCGTTAGTGGAATATTACAGTTGAGGTCGTCGCCAGCTGGTCTGGCTGCTTCAAAGTATTCGTGGGTTCAATTCCACCTGAGTTCCACCCAGCAGCACTGTTCGTGGTGAAAGATAATGGGGTGAAACCTTTGGGCTGTGGCTGCTTCTGCATAATACCCAGTATTGAAGTGTTCTAGTTCTCCACTTCTCCTATCGTCGGGGATTGTCCTCCAACGAGCTCGGTTGATGACGTATCTTGCGGGAGCGTCTCTTTTCCTAGAATTGACCTGAAAGGGTTGGAAATTCCAACCGTCCTTGGTTGTGATTGTCACCACAGCATATAGGGAGAGCTTGACTCTGATGTTATGGTTGTTGTGACCCGAGCCTGACTTAGGCCGTTATACGTGGTGGAAACAGAACGTGACTTAGCAGCATGAGTCAACGTGCGCAGGCGTGACTAAATGTAAGGACACTTGAAAGTGCCTTCCTAAGAGCGATGTGCGAGGCGGGTCTGAAAGGGGAACCCGACTAGATTCGATGATGGTACAAAAGAGTCAAGCTGTCAACCACATCAGTCGACAGCTACCTTATAACTGATCTTGACTGTACGCCTTCGTCAGCGATACAGCCACTACTACTAATGCTCACTAACCCTATCAGTAATTGTACAGTAATCTCTGAATAAGCCACGACAGTTCATGAGTAAGTTTCGGGAGTGACTCGTCATCCCGCTTACGTGACACACAACTGCTGAATCATAACACACAATGTGTGACTTACAGGGGATTGCTGCTCAGCCCTTCCCACAGTATGGTGTTGATATTGATGAAAGGCCCCTTCAGCTGGGTTATCCAACGAGCCTTCCCTTTCAACTCATCAAGGAGTTCAGTACTAGCGCACATCTTATCAGTATTCAGCATGTCATAGTGTATAATGGACTTATGATGAGTCATCCAAAGTTCCAGTTCCACTGAAACATTTGATAAGGGACCTGATGGTGGATGAATGTGGCACGATGGGAGAAAAGGACAAAGAGATAAGACAAGCAACATATGCGTGACATACAGATCCAGGTATATCTGGCTTGGCCACGTGCCAGAGAATGACTTCAATGCACGATGCAACTTACAGATCTGGCCCAGGATCTATCTGGTTTGGTGGCCACACGACAGATAATCTTGAAATCTGCAAGTCGTCCTTTCCCACTACTTCATCGCCTCTAGACCCTCCCCATTCATCAAGATCATACTTCTTCTCCTCATGTCAACATACAAGTGTGCTGAAGCAAGCTGTGGCGAGACATTTTCCTCACAGCATAGTCTTTCTGGACATATGGCCTGATGTGCAAAATACAAGGATGGTGTCAAGAACCACCTTAAGAGATACAAGAATATGCTTGCACTTGAAAAGGAGCGCTCTGTGCAGCTAACCCCTCTCCAAGTAGGTACCTCTGGACTCAGTGGTGTAGGGGGCTTGGCTCCAGTAGCTGAGGCCACTGGTTCTGGGTTTGATACTATGGACCAAGTCATGGCCGACTTGGTGCATGTACATAACCTTCATCTGGGCTACGAAACTGATGTGATATGACTGTAAGTACAGGACACCACCTCCACCAAACCACCGTCCATCTGGTCTGCCTTGCTGCAAGACACGGCTGCCTGCTCACTATCGTGATGTCTTACCCCCCCCTGCCCCTGCAGTAACCCAACCAATCTCTTCAGAATTGCAAGGCCCTCTGAGTCGTGATACCCATTCTAGTACAACACTGCTTACATTCACATCGCTGACAAACAGCTTTGGGATTTACCAGGTTTACAACAGCGGTGTGCCTTCCTATATGCCTGATGATGCCGATTTCATGCAATCTTCCACCCCACATACTGCGCCCTCGTTCATTCCTTCTAATATCAGTCCTGTCCACGAATCTCTTGATAGCTCTGCTAACCCACTATCCCTTTATCACTTCGAGAACCCATCCATATTCCGACTCATGTTGTGGTATCACTATGGTGCAATAACGAAGTCATTGAACGATCTCAATGTTCTTGTTCAGAATGTTATTTGTGCCCCAGACTTCCAAGTTGAACACTTCAAGAACTTTGATGCTATGAAAGCTCTTGACAAGCTCTTCGAGCAGGGAGAAAGTAGTACCTCTGATATGCCATTGAGAGATGGATGGCACGAGTCCTCAGTACCCATTTCTCTCACATGCAATGAAATTCCCCACAAATTCAAGGCTAATGCCCCTACGCTGAATGTCCCTGGTCTTTACCATTGCAGGCCTCTGGATGTCATCAAAGCTGCACTGCAAGAGTCAAATGCATGACACTTTCACATTGCGCCGTTTGAGGAATATTGGATTCCTCAACCAAACAGCCTACCTGAATGGATCTACTCTGATTTCTACAACTCAGACATCTGTATCTTTGCATCTAGGTCTTTTGCAGTGTCACAACCTAAAAAACCCTATAAAACCATGAAAACTAATGATACCAAGAGACTTGGTGACCCAAGTTGATTTTCGCTGAAACTCACTTTTAGCTACAAATTCAAAAACCTGGAAAACCGTAAAGAAAACCTGGGAAAGCATAAAAAACCCTGAAACCGCGCTGTACACGTACTAGTATGAAATATACTATGTGATAAGAAAGTATATTAGTGGTGGTACGAAGTTCCTCTAAGATAGCGAGATTGTGAATGACAACAGAGACTAAAATACGAAGAGAAATGATAGGCAATACATTAAATTAAGCCCACCACTTTTGGGGGCTGGAAGGGATATAAAAGTCCATGTGGAATGCTGACAGTAATGATTGATTGGCGCAGGGTGACTCTATGTTTTCAGTCTTGTCGAAGTCCAATGCTTCTGCCCATTGAAAATCACAGACATGGTCAAAGCCCAGATAAAATGTTTGCATCGTGGGCCAGGATGTTCGTTGATTGAAATCACCAGATGGGTTGAAAACACCTTTTGCGTAGGCTCGCATGGCACGCTCAACCTGTTAAACTTTGTCAGACAACGAATTGACCCATGGTGCCAACATACTGCAGTCAGGATCATGGCATAAAGGCCCAATGGTGGGTTCCGTGGTCCCAGCAAAGGTTGGAGGGCTGACTTGGCTGCCAAGCTCATGTACGACCTCGCTATCGGGAGAATGAATCGGGAGCATAAAAAACCATCTGGCTTCTGTAGACAGATTATGAGCACGAATTTCTGATAATGGGAAACACTCACCAGGCAGTTTGGGTCATCTATCTTAAGCCTGCACAACTTCGGGATGGCCGTTTTGTAGTAGGCTGGCCCACCAGACCACAAAGCCCAGAACATGTAGGCCTTGATGTCCTCTCTGTTCTCAAACTGAGGACCCTCGAAAAATGTCTTCACTAGCTGAAGGACATCACTTGCGATCTTTGACCTTCGTGTTTTCATCTGGTTATAGGCCTATTGAGAACATTAACCGTGACATGGCATACTACACTACTACGGTCACGTGAAACATACTGCTTTGACAATGGCGTTCTGCAGGCTCAGTGTGTAGGTAATGTTCATGAATGAAAGGTTGAAGACTGTTTGAACAGTCAGGAGGATGGTGTCAGATTCAAATGTCCAATCAGCGAATGGCAGATTGGAGAGATAGAGGATGTGGTTCATTGTCAGAAGAAATGTGTGAGTCCAATGTGAGTCAGAAAGGCAAGTCGACCGGTTCCTGTCTGTCGTATACCATGTCCTTTGTTCTTGTCTTTGCTACTTTCATTTTGGGTAGCTAATAAACTGTGAGCTGAGCAATCAAGGGAAGATGCTATGATTCACCTTGCACTTGATGTGCGGTTTATCTGGTTGGGTGTCTTTGGATTCCCTCCGATCCTCACAAGCTAGTAAGGATAATGGTCAGACTGCCAATGAGATAGTGTGAAAGGAATACTCATTTCCACAAGAGATGCCTTTAACTTCCCCACCGGTTGGGTGTACATTGTCAAGATCATCATCACAGAGCCTCTGAAGTCGAATGGGTCAGCAACTGCTGACTGATGGGCTCATCGCATTGGGTGGGGTGAGAGATTGTGCTTGAAGACCCGAGTTGGCATACTTCTTGCAACAAAAGTCATCCGCATGAACCTGCTTTCGCAATGAATCAGTTATGAGGTGTTGCACTGATGCGGCTCGATTGCATCACACACCTTCCAACTTCGTGTGTCAGCCTCTGCTGACTTGCAGACTTATCGACAAGTTTAGCACCGCACAACTCCTGGGCCCTTGTCACAAGCTCTTGATGAGTGCACCCTTGGCACACTTTTTAGCCTGGGCTGTGGTAGTGTAAGTCACAGGTGGCCTGATCTAAACATGATGAATGCTGACCTTTGTTTGGTTTCATGGCCATGTAAGACTCAGATGGCACATCCACGTCCAAGCCATCATCAGCCTCATTGAGGTTGAAACACTCATCGCTGTCGGCCTCCACATTGTTCCAGCGCCGCTTATGGGTCTTGTAGATAAGCAGATCGGCAACTCATACTCCTCGAGCTCTTCCTCTATATTCATGTTCACGAAGCATCCTTTGCCATTTGAATTGCGTGAATCTTCTCCTGAAGTGCCTTCAACTCAGCTGCGTGTGCAGCCTTGATTTCTTCTTTGCTGCACCGGGATTTTTCTCAGGTAGGCCTGCAGGATGAATGTTCCGGCCTGGTCAGTCTGGAGTGCGTGAGTGGGCGTGGTTGTATTTGCTTGTCCTTCAGTCATCTTGCTTTTGGGGCTAATCTTATATTAGTAAATACACTGTTGTCACTGCCAAATGCCCACCTTGTTCTGCCTTGCCCTGGTGCTCATTGGCCTTTTCAGTTTCAAAACTGGATTGAGCCCTTTCTTCATATTGGCAGCTAATAAATTGTGAACAGCACACAGGAGCTTTTGGTCTCACATACCTGGCCACTTAGTGGAAGGACGACGCCTGTTGGAAGAGAGGGTATTACTGTTGCTGGGTATAGACACATCGTCCTTGGTAGTGCCAGTGCTGGGCATTGTGGTGGGAGACTTCTTCGTGGCCTTTGAGTTGAATGAGTGCCAGGCATTGTGACAACACAGTTTAAGTGGGACAAGCGAGAAGAGAAACAGAGGATTAAATGGGAACAACACCACTAAAGGGATGAGAAAGGTGTTAATCTGACAGAGCCAAGATGAGAATATATATCTATATGTAGGCTTTGCAATGACAAACATGGGTCGCTCCGCAATGTTACCACACCAAAATGGAGACTTACGGTATAGTCTAGCACATGAAACACAAGATTGGGCAGGGGACGCTAGTACTGTATTGTAGCGTTATCACCTAACGCTGGCCTGACTTAGGCAACTTGTAGAGGTGTGACAAGAGGAGACTACGTAACGCTTGTTGATACACCAAATCAACGAAGATATTGGGTATTTAGAAACGATCACAAGGGACTATGTCCACGAGGATGAAGAGCGAATAGCGATCACTTAGTACCCGAGGTACTAGTATACACGAAGAGAAGTGATAATTCGAGAAGACCAAGCTAAAGAGCTATGGTCTGAAGATAGAGACTTATATACAGTTACTCGCTGGCTTTAAAGTGCAGCTGGAATCCAAACCCTAGTACAGCTATACTAGTAATGAGTCATTGTCCGTTCTAATAATACATGAAACACCGGCAATCCCAAGTACCGGCACGCGTAAGTGTCCATGACTAATATGTGCTTACTATCGTAGTCATAACCAAATAGTAAGCAGTCCGAAACTCCGGAATACACGTCATCCTTCGAAGTCAGCAACAGAAACGATGTCAACGTGACATGTATGACCAAATCCCTTCCTGGCTTAGTGAGGGGCTGTCAAGGAAAGTGAATTGGCGTTTTAATTAGTGGATCAGTGGATGGAAACATGAAACAGCTCACCAGAGGCCGTGAGATGCTCACATAGATTACTGATGGAACTTAACTTGAGGGGGCAACTGTTGAGATGGTGTCTGTGGAATATTTCTGCAGGAAGATAAATGGACAACTGATGTGACGACGATCTCTCGAACGCACATGTGAGATGCTAAGTGGGAGGCAGGTGGCCAGACAACATGCGGTAGACTTGTGAATTGAGAAACGGGGGGCAAGAGTCCACTTCAGTGTCCCAACAGAGAGGTGGACATGAATAGGGCTGGCGGGATATGATCACAATGATGATATGATGCCTCAAGGAGATAGGGGTGGCACATACATTCAAAGCTGGTTAACCGAGGTGCAGGATCGTACTTGAGTAGGTCAGCAATGCACTCAATAAACCTTGAGGGAACTGAGCAGTCAAAAAGTGATGCAATATCTTTGAGAGGGATCTAGAACAAGTACAATGAGAGGGTGAGTGATGCAGATTGACGTACACAGACCTTCTGGAATGTGAAACCAAAATTATCCCTCGCCATTTGCACGCCTCCTTCCTATATCCCACCAGTAAATGGATTGCCCTGTACATCGGTGCCATGATTCTCACAAGGATCACCGAGAACTGCAGTTATCTTGTAAAGTTGGTTGGCCTCCCGCTTCCCAGAAGCAGAGAGCCTGAGGCTGATGAGCTCAGCCATGATTGTGCCTAGAGCCCAGATATCCACGGGATTTGAGTAAGTTAGATTCTGATACCACCGAGTTGAGATGTACTCCATGTTATGGCGGATTGCTCCGAGTTTCCCATGCTAGGCCAAAATTGGTAAGTGTGACTATGACTTTGAGGGTGCCGGGTAGAACTGCGGGTGAAATAGAGATATAGTTAGTGAGTCAGGGACCAGTCCAAGATATCGTACATATGCCAGGGGGCTGGGACAGGTCAGCAGGGGTGCAGGCCATGAATGATCTGATGAAAGATGGAGTCGAGGAGCCCGCCAGTGAAAGGATGGCCTCGACAAGATTTGATGAGCTGAAATAGATGGCCCTCCATTGGCTCGAAGACGAAACAGAGCTCCTTGGAGTCTAGAAGAAGAAATGAATTGTACAAGGGTATGATGTGTGGATGAGGGGGTATTGTGAGTAAAGATGTAATCAGAGAGGAGTGAGCTGAGAAATGTAAAGATGCACCTCAATTTCCTGAAGTTTCCTGCACTCATCCCAACTGCCCTCCCTCCTCTTCCTACGCTTGATGGGATGAAGGAGCGTTTGGAAGCTGTGGGTGATGGAAGGTTGACCAAGATGATTGGGAATAAGATGACAGAGATAATTAGAGAATGTACAGGTCTGGGCATGTCCATAAGACACATCCATGGATGTATATTCGACAGCAGGTATTGTGAGTGCTGTGAATGGTTCCCTCAGTGCGGGGAGGAAAGTAAGCCATTGGGAGTCTGTTCGGAGAGTAACACACCAAGTGTGAAAGAAGGTTGGAAGTCTGCATGTGGGTGATGTGTCAGAAGCGAGCATTAGTAATATTACAAACATACTTGGCAACAGCGTGAGAGAGGGGAAATATCACTCAAAGATCCACATATATCAGGGCCGCAAGGTGTGCTAATGGGTACCTTTTTTTTTTTTTTTTCAAAGTCCAACGCTCAACTTGAACCTTCAGTTCAACCCTCTCAACCTCAATGTCCATCAGCCCCATCTTTTCGTTGCTCTACACAATGTACTTCACTTGTTCCACTTGTCGTGGTGATTTTCGCTCGCCAGGAGGCTTGACAAAGCATTTAAATGCGAAGCACAAGAAAAACAGTGCCACAGCCGAATTGTCATGGCTGCATACCTTTATATGCCATCCCCACCTTTCAGGTATGTCCAAACTGGTGCCCAGTTATTTGTATGAGTACTGAAACTCACAAGCAAGTCCATGTTCATTGGATGGCAGGTTCCTTAGGGATCCTGTCTCACAACCTCCTACACCTGACTTGTCCGAGGCGAGTAGCAATCCATGGCTCCCCTTTGATGGCAGGCTAGAATACGAATGGGTGCACTACCACTACATACGACTGCAGTCTTTGGCAAATGACATTCAGCATGGTCTTGACCTCTGGAGGGCAACAGTCGAAGCATCAGACTGAAGACAATGACTACGATGGAGTCCCATGGAAGAATACCAAGGACATGTACAATACAATCGACTCTATTGCGGCAGGTGGAGTTGGTTGGAAAACTTATCAATTTTCATACAACAGGCCAAAACCAACCGGACTCTTCCCCAGTGGATGCAGGATACTTATGAACTCAATGTCAGGGATGTCTTGTCCATCTTTGAGGAACAACTAGCCTCGAAGGAGTTTGATGGCCAGTTTGACTACGTGCCATATGAAGAATACAACAAGAACGGCTCACACATTTATTCCAATCTTATGTCAGGGACTTGGGCATCTCGTCAGGCAGTATTGTATCAGTTTTTGTTACTTATTTATCTGATGATGGCTAGGACATGATTTCTCAAGACGAGAACTTACTTGGATCGATGTTTGTTCCAATCGTTGCCAGCAGTGACAAGACAACGGTCTCAGTTGCAACCGGAAGCCAAGAATACTATCCAGTCTATGCATCACTTGGTAACATTACAAATACTGCCTGCCATGCGCATGGAAATGGTGTTGTTCCCATTGCCTTTCTTCTGATCCTGAAGGGTGAGTCATTTTTCTATATTATCTCAGCTTTGTCGTTGAGGGCAGAGTTTTCAAGCGAGCAAGCACCAGCAAAAATGACCAGAACACCAAATCTTTTGTTCGCCAACTCTACCATAGCTGTCTCGCATTGGTCTTTCAGCCACTCAAACCCTATATGATGTCACCAATAGTCCTGAAATGCCTTGATGGGCACTTTCACCGCACAATCTTTGGTCTTGGGCCATACATTGCCAATTATCCTGAACAGGTCTGGCTGTCAGGTATCGTATCCAACTGGTGTCCAAAGTAAGTCAGGATTTGTGATTGTCTTTGCATGCGCCGTCACTGACTTTTGGTTACATCAGATGTGATGCATTACCAAGTGACCTTGATGGTCCAGAAAGCCACCAATGCTCACATGAGAAGACTGATCTTCTCATCAACACTTTTGATCACAATGTCCTTTGGGACAATTTTGGTATTCGACACAACATTGTGGTGCGTGCTACGTCGTCATTTTGATTCTGTTGTCTGTAAAGCATTGGCAGCCATATACACATTCGTTTCCCCATGCAGACATCCATGAGCTGCTTGCGCCAGATCTGCTTCATCAATTGATCAAAGGAGTGTTCAAGGACCACATCATTGAGTGGGTTCTAGCATATGTACACAAGACACATGGAGGGAACAGTGCATTGGACATCATCGAAGACATTGATCAGTGGTTGATCTGTCTTTTTGTTTCGTTCCTTAGTTACTAAATTGTCAGACTCTAGGATCTCAGCTGTCCCCATCTTCCCTGGTCTTTGCTGGTTTGCAGATGGGCATGATTTCAAGCAGTGGATGGGCAATGACTCTAAGGCGTTGATGAAAGTACATGATTATTTACTCAGACCAGCTTTCACTAATCAGACCATTTCAGGTTTTTCTTGCTGCCATTGCCAGCTATGTCCCGTTGGCCATGGTCCGCTCAGTTGCAGCATTCATGGATGCCTGCTACATTGCACGTCAGAAGCCATCAACTCATCATCACTTGAATATTTCTGAGAATGTGTTGAGACTTACTGCAAACTTTGTGTCATCTTTGTTGAGACAGGAGTTTGTTCTTTGCTCTCCATGCCACGTCAACATGCCTTGAAACACTTCCACCATGCAATACACCTCTTTGGCTCTCCCAACGGGCTATGTTCGTCAATCATGGAATCAAAGCACATTAAGTCAGTCAAGGACACTTGGACGACATCAAGTCGATACCATGCTCTTGCCCAGATGCTCAGGACCCTCAAGCACATGGACAAGATGATGGCATTGCACCAGCATTTGGAGGCTGGTGGGTTCCTGCAGGGGTTTGGTTTCCCTTTCCCATCCAACTGCGTCGACACTTCAAATCATGCAAGTAATGTGCCAACACTAGAGGAGTCAGAGGAACCAGAAGATGGAGATGCGATCAGAATATTGGGCAACACCCAAGATGTGTCCGATGAGTTCCGACATCCGACTTGCAACTGACCTCATACGTGTAAACCTTTTTTCAAGATCTGACTATTCACTATTCTGGCTTTCAGAATGTGGTTATCCACCTGGCCTTCTCGCCCTTGCAGTACACATCAAGCAGCCTAACTTCCCACTTGTATTCACCCAGTTCCTTTCCAAAACACTCCACCCAGACAAACCAACAATGCTTGAAGAATGTCCGACCTTTGATGGTGCAATTAAGGTCCATCACTCTGCGACAGCCACATTTTACGCGCCAAGTGACCTCTCTGGGTCAGGTGGCCTGTGGCGTGAGCTAATT
>WITN01001063.1:0-27072 GCA_015025155.1 Lactarius quietus
ACTTCGGGATTTGTCTTTATTCTTGCAAACGCCGCCATTTCATGGTTGTCACGAAAGCAGAAGACAATAGCCCAGTCCACCACTGAAGCCGAATATGAGCCTTTGTGAGGCTTCAAATCAGGCGATGTGGTATAGGACATACCTTAAAGAGTTGGGGTATGAGGTTTCCTCCCCCATTCCTCTCCATTGTGATAATAAGGGAGCTGTGGACTTGTCCCAAAACCCTATCACTGGAAGGCGCTCTAAGCATATAACCATAAAGCACCATGCTATTAGGGAGTACGTTGCAAAACAGGCAGTAGAGCTTGTGCGCACCCCTACAGGCAAGATGCTGGCTGATGGCCTTACAAAGTCACTGCCCAGAACATCTTTTGACAGTCTAGTCAATGGTCTTGGTTTCGCTGCATAGACAGAAGGGATATGCAACTCCACAAAATCATAAAGAAGTTTCTTTGAAACTATGGCTTCAAGCCATCGCCATTTCACGGCGTCTTTCGTGGAACTTGTGATCCTCTTCCTCACCAACTTTCTATACTTTGTACATGGGGCTCAAAGAGGTTGAACAGTTGCTACCTCTTCTCCTGAGCAGGAGGATAAAAGGCTCAAATAAGGTTACTAGGTATGAGATGGGATGACCTGCATAGGTCGTATATCCACAAATGTCTCTGTAAACCCTTGGTATTCCTGCAAATCAATTACCCCATGTTACATTAAAAAAGTATAATAAGTATATCTGTCTATAGAGCATGCCTCAATCATGGAGGGATGTTGACACGGACCGGTTATCCGGATTCCTGTGTTGTAAGGATGATTGAGTCATCCTATAACTATCGGTATCTACATAGATCCCCTTAAGGGAATGGACTATTTTTATCTATCTTTATTGTCTTTGTTCCATGTATAGTAATCCCTTTGTTCTTATTATCAAGATACCGGTAGTAGCTGTATTTAGATCAGCTGACATGGCAGTGCGGTGTTCTATTTGGTTCCCAACCAATAGTTGTACTTGTGTTACAATTACAGATACACGCACGTGCTGTATTAGGGTGCACGGACCATGTGCGCACAGACCACCCTGAGTAGTATATAAGGGTCTCTGTTTTCGTCTTCACACTTCAGAGTTCCTTCAACCTCTGAAGTGTAAGTCCCTACTTTACCTTTACTCTTTCACACCTCTCTAACACTCTAGTATAGAACTGTTTCTCTTATAGGTGTGTTACTATGTAATATAGAGTTCCTTCAACCTCTGAAGTAACTGTTTCTCTTATAGCTTTTTTGCTAACTCCTAAGACGTCAGTTGCTATCTGCACAACAATACGTGACCAGCAAGATTACTGTATGATTACCGATCAGACGTGGACGATGATGCAGCAGATTAGTAGTGTTAGTAGTAGTGGCGGTCTCGCTGACAAAGGCGGACTGCAGCATAGCGTTATAAGGAAGCTATCGACTGTTGTGGTTGATAGCTTGGATTTCTTGTACCTCTCTTGTCTTGTTATTCAAGTCTGCGATTGTATTCTCTCTCCCTCTCATCCTCTCGGACCGATCGAACTGCCTAGCAAGGAACTCCACCTTCGTGCGTTGAGACGATACTCAGCCTTCGTGCTAGAGACAAGGATCTGCTAAGTCACTGCATCTACCTTACATTGCCTAAGTCAGGCTCACGTGCAACTCGCACGCAACATCCAGATGAATGATGCCATCGAGGCTGATGGCAGGGAGAAGGGAATATTTTGATCCTCGGAATTGGAACTCGTATTGACAGGCACGTTCGCCACGCTTTGACCACGCAAATGGTCTCCTCGTTGTCAGCCGGTTGAAGTGGCTCTCGTCTGCAAATACTAGCTGCTCCGGGTGGTAGTGGTCCTGGATAAGGGCTTTGAAGTTGGCTCAATCCTGCTCATTTCGCTCTAAGGCAGGCTGTGTTATCTGCTAGGCTGTGAGTGTCTTAGTCGAGGAGAAGGGTCGCAACGCACCGCTTTCATGGTATAACCCTCCCTCTGGAGGGTACATGCAACTGTTTGCACTGAAACCTCTACGCTGCAGGTGCCACAAAGCTCTGTCCACAGCTCTGAGAGAGATGAGTCTGGCCGATGGTTCACGCAATCGACAAGGAACTATGTGCGGTCAGAAAAGATCGCCGAAAAAATATATATGCGGACGTACCTGTTTCTGCATCGAATTGAGGGCACGAGGGCGACCTGGGTCAAGTGGTTTGCGTGAAAGCCTGCCGATCTGGCGATGAGTTTTTCGTAGACGCTTGAGGGTTCGGACGCTGATGCCAGTGTATTCATGAATCTCCGCGTCATGGAGGCCCTGGATGGACATGGAGAGAGCCATTTCTTTCTGCTCGTCAGAGATGTGACGACCGACCATGGTGGAGGTGGGGGGAAGAGCGACGGGCAATTTTTTTAAGAGGGGGGGTCGGCAATCACAGTGTGATAACTCTTTGTGTGTCATCACCTTGCAGACCGAGGTGCTCGGGAGGGACCGTGTAGCGTCGGCAGGGAATGCAAAGAGATGGTGGACGCAGCACGGGATCGATGGTAGTTACGAGAACAAGCATATGCATTATGTATGGTATAAGCGGGGGCCCGGGATCTACTACAGGTTTGTCAGGTACGCTGTGCTAAGGTATGAACTGTTGAGCACGAGAAAACAAGTGACAACGAAAGATGGGCAGGGGCACTAAGTGCTTCTTCTCGAAAATGCAGGGCCCGAGGCAAGGTCACGACGAGTGGGTGGGCCCAACCGGGGTGAGAGTTTGGGGGTCGGAACCAAAGGCCAGACCATTATTGATCCTTTGGCGAGTTTTCTGGGTGCGGCGGGCAGGAGAAAGAAAGGGGGCACTGACTCTCTGAGGTGGATGCAGAGGATAACAGAGAGGTGGCGGCATGGAAGAGGGTGAGCACGTTCCGCCTTGTTCATTCACAGACTGTATTCTCTGCGATAGACTCCGCAGCATGATAACCTCACTCTGCAACGTGATAACATCGCCCTTTGGTGTGTAACTATTTTATAAGCCTATTTTTAAACCAAATAACTGATATTTAATGTTTATTTTCGTACTTAACGGTGAACCCAGCTGAAACTCAGCTACATGTGCTAATTCGGTCAGGTGTCCCCTAATTTGGATTCAGCTGTAAGCCTCACCTTACGGATCGTTCTCTCCTACTACAGTATAAGTTACAGTGCATTAGCTCTCGCTTGTAGTAGGATCAGCGGTCTTGAATTAGTTTAGCTTCGTCTTCTGTTCTTGCGTGCACTAAAGCTTCTGACCGGATCTGACCCCTTAAGTGCGTACACGAATAGATTTCGACAAAAAAAAAAAAACAGTAGTTGATCGTCGCGAAGGAGGACAAGACGAGTAAAGAGCCAAAAATGCGATAAGAAGCGAGAAAGGATATCGGATTCAGCTGGACGAGGATGCAGAGATAATTCCGCGGGCCCCCAGAAGCACTACCAAGCCCTAAGGGACGTAGGATATGCTATGCCAGTCAAAGTCATTTGACGGATGAGGTCCCAAAACAATTTCACTGTCATATACTCGGCCGTTTCTCATCCCAGAAGTGGTGAAGATGGATATTCCTAATTCTGTTTGTGGGCGGATGTACCGTGGGTCGAGGAATTGGTCAGAAAACACTCGTCTATTTCCTTGCCGTCTCGAGTTGGGATTCCTATATCGCTGATGTTCAGCAGTTCTGAGAATGCTCGTCCTTTTTTGCCGCCTATTCTCGTGAAAAGCAGAACTTGCATCAGTTCGAGAAAGTCTGGCGTCCCAAGACCCGTGACCTTATGCGGCAAAACAAAAAGTCAGCCAACCAATCAGTCAACAGCGTCGTTGCAAGACGCACTGGATCCCATCCAGATCTAGCGGGGAATCCCTCGGTGCCGCAGCCCGGGTTATTGCCAGAGCTGACGTCCATGAGGCCTGGGTATGCGTCGCCGTACAACCAGGGATTGAGCCAGCCCAGCGGGGGCTTCTGTTCCGAAATTAAGAGGTCATTAAGCAACGCGATTATGCCTGCTGCGACCTAAACACTGGCGGTTGGCTAGATGAAGGGCACAGAGTGGGGCGTAAGACGTACCGGCGCCGATGCGCTCGTTCCGTTTACGATCTTCGGAGCGCCGCTCATCGTTATCACGTAATTGACCGCCTGCGCGGAGATGTCGGGCATTCCACGACCACCATCGCTGCAAAAAATCACAAAGAGTAAGATTAGGTTGTTGGGTTAGGTTGCGGCAGAAAACGGACCTGTACAAGCCTTCATATAGGTTGCCAATACTGTCGAGGTAGGGGGGTACGACATCCTTCTGGTAGGAAGGGAGCGCAAAATAGGTCGAAAAGCCGCCCCCGGAGAGTTTCGCTCCGACCTCTGGGAATACACTCGTCGTGCCGCCGACGCTTGTGACATAAGGACCTACGAGAAGGGGCCACGTGGTAAGCGACTTGTGCTTGCTTGCAATTTGAGACACATACACGATGCAGGGAAATTAGGCATGAATTGGACATCTCCTGTGCTAGTCTTGCAGTCCCCTTCGCCGACGCCGTCGTCGCCAGTCGCGACGAGGACGCTGACACCACGCACCGAGAGCTGTGCGAAGAGGAAGCACACCTCTAATAGATATTCTCCCGGGAGGATCCTCTCGGGGGAACCAAACGGAATGACGATCGTCTGTGGGATGTCGCGAGTCCGCTTCTTGAGTAGGTACTTGAACCACGTGGAATATTGGTCGACCGTGTTTGGCTCGCCGCTGTCGTCCCACTCCAGACTGCCACCGATGCTATAGTAGATGTGTGGGGTTGGATACGCTATGGATTGAGTATACTGCATGCAGGTGTTGGACTCGTATCCTGGCATCGCCGGGTTGTACTGGCCGCCGTTGATCTTCACAACAGTAAGCTTCGCGTCTATCGCATCTTCGCGAAATACTTTCAAGAAAAGCTTCAGGTCTGAAGGGCTCACGAAGTCATCGTTGAATGCCACAATCCCAATCTTATTCTTGTTGGTCGCAACGGGGGTATAGATGATCGTCTTGTATACTACCGAGCGCAAGTACTCCGGCGTAACCTCCTTAGGAGGAAAGTCACTTGAGCTTGAGCCAGCCTGTCTCGGTTCGGCTTTCGCCGGTGTTCCTGCTGCCGCGACGGGACGCCTCTGTGGTGTCGGCTGCAGTGTGCGCGCAGAGGCGAAGAATGTCGTCGGCACAACGGTTCGAACGAGCCCGTGGAGCACCTTTGGGAGTGAATAGCTGACCGTGCGAATAATCGCCCTGTCGTTCGTCCCAGCATACCGGTAGAGCCGGTAAGTTGCGCCGAGGATTTCATCGGCTTTCGACACGGGCACGTCGCTGACCGTCAGCCAGCCCCCGCCGTGTGTTATCGAGATGGAGGAGGGCTGCACGCCGTGATGTGCAAGCCAGGAGTAAACGAGCTCGAGGGTATCTGGGTGCGGCGCTACAAGCTCAGCGACCTCCTCCTTTGACTTGTATGCGCCATATCTGCAACAGAGAAGTGACATCCATGAGCACGTCGTGCGTGGAGAAGTGTTGGAGAGGACGTACTTTGGGTGCCTGGGAGTGCTGACCTCATAGAGCGTATCGACCAAGGCGTTCTCGTTCTCGGGCTTGAGCGCAATCTGGAGGTCGATCGTGGTATTGGGGAAAGGGGTGCCAACGTTCTCCCAGTTTTGTGGGGCGACCGCCCAGGCATGCTTTACATGCATGTCATCCCAACGTGATGCTACTAGAGGCGTCGCAAGGCAAGTGAGGCGCGCGATAGTGAATACAGCGAGCACAGTGAGCCAGTGGTAGAGCATCATGATTAAATAGGGGGTGTTACGAAGGTTAGAGGTCTGGAGTGCTCCTTGGGACTGGAACCCTACGGGAAGAAGAGTTTTTATCATGCATCGGACTCATATCGGACTCAGAATCGCGGTAGGAGCGCAACCAGGGATGTCTGTGGTATCAAAAATACGCGACCCGCGGCTCTTGATTAATCTTGATTACTGTAAAAGTGGACTGAGCCGTCACATAGATCAGAACATTCTGTCATGGTGTTTGATCCAAAACAAAAAAAAAAGAATTCGTCGTGCGAAGGAACGGCGCCACTTGCATTGATGGTCACGCGACTAGTATGGCCCATTTCGGCCCCAGTGACTATGGAATCTAGCGATTCATCAGTCTGCTATAGCAGTGAGTCTGGGTGGTCCCTCGGGTTGACCGCTGTATATTCCTCCCTTGAGTCTCACATCCCAAGTAGGTTTGCACTGGCCGCCCTACCTGCCCCCACTCTATTTGGAACTTGAAGTTTCGAGAATACGTGGCGGTACGAACCATTTGGGTTTCGAAAGCACTGCAGCGGGAGTTGACATTGCAGTGAGACACTGCCACACGGGCCCTGCCTGAATCTATTATAAGTTAGCAACTTACAGACTCATCGGTTATAGGTAACAGGTTCACCCCACTATCAGGGTCCTGGGCGGGCCACATCAGCATTTTTCAAGGCCGCGTCGGCCTGGAAAGACTGGAGGTAACGAGTATGGCAATCGAGCGAATCTCTGCGACGCTACAAAGTCATGTCTAAGACCGTCGGCCGCCGGTTACTATGTGACGGAGGACGATAAATTTAGAGGCCGGCCGGGTGTCGCAACGAAGGTATCGAAAAACCAGATACACCCGCAGCCGAAGATCGTATTGCCACAAAGCTGACCCCAAGGACGATAGACACGAAATCGAAGATGGCTGCCAGTTATAGTATGAGTCTGGTAGACGTCGAAAGATCGCACGCCGCAGTGTCAGTTATGAGGGGCGTGCTTGCTCTCTGTGACAGTAGACGGGTCGTCGAGGTCCGCAAATTTGCGTCAGACTTACAGCAAGCGTCAGGTTTCCTATGTATGCCAGCAAATTATATATCGCGCATAATGACTGATGATCGTCAGGCGACTTATGGCTCCGGTGCGTGTGGTCATCATCAGTGTTACTGTACTAATTATAGATAGTTTAAAAGTAGTTTGACGGCACAACTATAGGCAAACACATTAGAATCGGTGAGAAGGAGAATGGAGGGGCTACGTACTACCCTCAGTGCCATCCACTTTTTTTGCTAGCCACCAGCTGCCAGACTTCTCGAGAATAACCAAAATCTCACCCTTGGAAAAGGAAATCTCATTCGGGTCGTCCGTTGACGCCGTATCTGTAACGGTAATGTTGGAAATCAGCATGATCGCTGTTAGGAAGGGACTCGGAAGGGATTCTGACAACGCACATGGATACCGCGCTCTTTCCATGGGGTATACCGGGTTACCCGCAATTTGACGAGCGTGGATGAACGAACTAAATAAATTTTCCACATCGCTCCCCTTCGACTCACTTACGATTCCCTGCAGAACGGGTAGAAACCCTGGGTCTGACCCTACATCGTTCACCTGCAATGCACGCGAAAGCTCTTGTGTGAGAGCAGCGCAAATATGAAGCTCCTTCACCCCGCCGAACACCCTGAGAAGTTCATGCCACATTGTGCCATCGATCTCACCATTCTGCCATTCGGTCGGCATCACCTGTTCGTCAAATATCAGCCTGAGCTGCTCCACTCCAGACAGCGCAGGCAAAAGCGTGCTGCAGATCTGCGCTACGCAGTCGATTTGCCGGTCCATCTGCCTGCACATCACATGGAGGGAAAAACGTCCGTTGTACTGTCGCGTATTGTCGTGAGTCGTGATTACGGAGACAATTTTGCGCCCAAAGGTGATCTTTGCGATAGGGAACTTGAGCCCCTCTATTATATTGGTGAAGTGGGAAAAGTGTGGTAGTTCAAAGGCGATTTCATCGAATAACGTGACATCGAGTTGCTCCAAAAGAGGGGTCCTAATTTGAGCGACAAGGCATTCCAAGTATGCACCAACGCCTTGGAATGCGAGGTGTTTCAGATTGGGAAGCGTCACGGTAGATCCCCATTCATTCAGCAGTTCTCTCTCTGCACTGGGGACCCGTACAGGGGCGGCGAAACTAATGGAATTTTTTTCCAGTTGGGGAGGGACTGAAGACGCGTCGCTAATTGCTTCGGGTTAAAGCAACAAGAGACTTGAATGTTTGTGATCGAGAGTGTGACGAGGGCGGTGTAGACAATTAAAAGAAGCTACATACCGGAAATATAAGTGCCCTCCAAAAAAAGAATATTGTATATAATTCCCATAATTCCTTTAGTATTGATCCTTCTTCTCCTCTTTTCTTCTGATATTTCTCTGGTTGCTAATGGAAGTGGCAAATTCCAGTCAAGTTCCCAAGGGTCAATGCAAGGAGTAGTGTTTTCCTGGCTCAGCTTGGCTCAAAAGCCACAGCAATGGCCTGGCATTTCACAGCTGACAGCCTGGGGTATTTAGGGCCATGACCGTCAACAAAGTCCTCAGAGGACTTAGGCTCTTTGTGGCTGGAAGCTGCAATTTTATATGTTTTTGGCCTAGGTGGCTCATAGCCATGGCCCATATGTTGAAGTGAAATGAGGTGAAATTTTGTATATGTGTTTGCCTGTATATGTAACACAAATCAAATGTATATACTCTAATCAATGCCCATGTCATTCCTACCAACATCAGGAGTGCACTTGGCATCATCTGTCTGGCAACCCCCATTCCACACCAATATTGTCTGGTGATGGAGACAAGCCTGCACTTGATGACGATTCCAGAGGAGGGTGGAACTCAGTAGCAGATCCCGAAGGCATCCCAGATTCATCCTGTAAGACTGGTCCTGCCATCCTATAAAACACTAGGTGGGCATAGTGAAACAAAATGAGAATGAGAGTAAACTGGGTGTATCTGAAATGCTTGCCACTTTGATTAATGCTGAAAATGAGGAACCCATTCTTGCTAGTACAATATGCCTGGTCTAGAATCTCCTCATTGTGGCACTGTGTTGCCAAGATATGGTTATGAATGCTATGGTCCAGATTGGACTGCCTGCATGTGAATTAGAGATGGTAGCAGAGGCGGGACACATGTTATGTCACAGCAGGGACGTTCAGCTGACTTGGCTTAAGGATCCTGAGGACGCTGAAGGGGTAGAGGGGTGGTTTGATATCAGAGTACTAAGTGTAAAGTACGCTTAGAGAGTTTACTGTGATAGAGTTGTACTAAGCACACCTCAAGGGACTTATAGCAAAGATACAGTGAGAGGGGATAATGGGTGCAAGGTAGAGTTGAAAGGGTTCCTTGATGAAAGGGCAATAAGTGAACACAAGGTGAACTTATCAGACTGATGATGAGCAAGGGTGTTTGATAGACAACGACTGTGCTGTAAGATACAGGAGAAGTCAAGTCTGAGGATACATGCTACTACAGACAAGACTTTATAGTACTCAGAGAACAATGGTGTTACGAGAACAATAGGCGTCATAGGAACAATAAGGTAACGCAAACAATAGGTAACAGGGCAAAGGGCTGCTGTGCACTGAGTCACAATAGTGTGCACAGTAGGTCTAAGAATAGAGAACAATAGAAAGTGAGTCATGCGCAGCAGAACAATAAGTAATGGGCAGGGTCTAGGCTGGCCTCCCATATCAGTCAAGTATAGTACTGGATCATGTGATCAAGTATCACATGATCGAACTGTAAAGTAATGTGAAAGTAATTGTCAATAAAACAGTCACATGATCAAAAAGCGAAAAATAAGCTGGTGTCATAACAACACACTAACTGTGTCAAGGATTCCAAGACATTGAGGGAAGCAGTGTGTGAGAATGTCCAAGTTCGTACTTGCAATTGAAGTTGAGTGCGAGAGATTTGGTTGAGTAAAAATATGCCCCTCCCCAATCTCTCAGCTGTTGTAGCATTATCACCTAACGCTGGCCTGACTTAGGCAACTTGTAGTTTGTGACAAGAATGGACAACATAACTCTGAGATGATCCACCAGGTTGTCACTTAACACTGGGGCAATACAAATGCAATCACAAGGGATGTTATCCACAAGGATATGAAGTGAGTGAAGATCACTTAGTACCCAAGGTACTAGTATACACAAGACAAGGTGATGATTCGAGAAGACCAAGCTGGAGAGCTATGGTCAAAGAGTCGTAGGTTATATACAGTTACTTGCTGGCTTTAAAGTGCAGCTAGAAAGTCAACCCTAGTACTACTATCCTAGGAATGAGTCATTGTCTGTTCTAATAATACCTGAAACACTGGCAAACCCAAACACCAGCGATGCGTAAGTGTCCATGACTAATTTATGCTTACTTCTCGTAGTCATAACTGAATGGTAAGCATTCTGAACTCCAAGAACATGTAATGCGAATGATCAATCAGTCCAAGCTATGTCAACCGTGACATTACCCCCTTTTTAGGTTGAACAACCACGTTCAAAAACACAAGGGATGATAGTCGCATTTCGACATACCTCCACCTCCTTATCCATAACCTGTTGAAGCACGTTTGCCGCTTCCAGCCTGTGGATGCTCTTGCACACCTCATTGCCGACAACATATTGCTCGCTTTTAAGAGCTTTGATGGCCTTGTCAAGGTCTTCATACTGCTGCAACGTATGACGGTAGTGTGACACCTCAGCCCACAGCGACCAATCTGGGATCTTGGCCAGGGCCAGGTCGACCCCATGGTGATCACCATAATCGTTGTGCAGATAGCACAGTTGGTCATGCATGTAGTCGCACTTGCCGTCAGCATCAAAGTCAGGAGCAGCATGTACCTCACCTTGTTGAATCTCCCCTCCTTTCTTCATACATCCGAATATGATGGGATTGTTCCGGGCTGAAGGTGAACATACTTGGCTACAACGTGCTGTCCATCAATGGTCATATGGAAGGGGATGAACTGAGGGGGAATATTGAGCTCGAAGCCATCAGGGGTGTCGGCCTTGTCCTTAGCCTTCTGCTTGTTGACGTTGGTGGGGTGTTCATGATAGTCTGGGAAGAGAGGGCTTCCCTTTGCTGCTGCCATACCTCCTCGACGACCTTGCCAGGTGGATCGCGTACCAAGTGATACCCTTTCATCCTCAGATCTCTGAACCGCTGAGGGATCTTCGTTTTCTTTGTCAGAATCGTCTTCCCTTTGGTGGAGGATGGAGTGGGTGTGAACCCCCCAGGAGGTGGCAGGGTGTCACGTGGTGACATCGTACCGAACCCTGCGCACACCAAACGTCACAAATGCATTCATGAACACTGGAAGAACTGTCAAGATTATCCAGAGGCACATACCTGGGTATTAGGTCAGCCAGAATACTGTGAAGAAGAAGAAGAAGTTCGCACTCTTGTATGTGCCCAGGCAGATGGATACCCTGAGGCAGAAGAAGAAAACTATGAAGTAGAGGAAGATGAAGCCCTCTTGATAGGCCAGCTAGTGAGTGGAATGATCGTCCATGCATCACCCTCAGATACTGGCACAAGTGTTACAGGAAGAATGAAGGTCACGTGATTAGATCACGTGAAAGTCCCAGATCACGCGTCGTCACGTGGTAGCTGATCTAACCCATAAGTCATGGGACTCGTTGGGGCCTCAGATGCGGAATTCCTGAGCACGGAAGATTGAAGATCAAGGATGGAATTGGTCAAGTCCCAGGTCACAGTATGTATCTGACCTAAGCCATAAGTCAGGGGACTTCAGTGTTGTATCAAGAATGGAAGATTATGGAAGGTTCTGGAAGGGCCATGGTAGGCACGAGGTCAGAGGCGATTCCTGATAGCTGAAGGTCTAGACATTCCCTTTTGTGGTTCAAGTTCTGATGCACTGGTATTGCGTTGAGACATTTGTTATCTTTTTGTCTTGTTCTATGGTGTCATTTGTGAGTCATGTGTTGTTCTTATCTGTGACTCATGGTTGTGTTATCTCTGACTCATGTGGGGCCTTATGCCTCATGTACTGTATGTTTCATGATAAGCCCCTGTGGCTTGATGGACAATTCTCATTGGCAGATTAGGTTGTGAGTCGTGTTTACTATAGTTCGAGCTCAGCTTTAAAGCTAGCTTGGAAGTACTATATATACTAGGCAGGTTTCGCCAGTAGTCGTTAGCTTAGTTGTTTTGACTTCCACCTGTATTCCTCTCAGGCATATCAAAGCAGTCTTATAGCAGAGTCATTGGTCTGTGTGACTATTCTCTCATCTTATTGCCGACCTGTGTGTTAGGCTTTCACCTTATTAGGCATTCGCAAGGGGACCCTCTGTGGTTTATCGCCCTTCACGAGCTATCATTAGAGTTGTAAGCCGTGCGCTTAGCTCATCGTTGATACAAGGAAGACCTCGGATCCAAGTCGGATCAGCGTTTAGTGGAAACGCTACACAGGGTCAAGGATGACTCCAGGAGGGCAGTCGATATTGACATATCGAGGCATTGGCAGTGGAGGGATGAAGTGGAACTTGTCATTACATATGCACTCATCGACGGGTTTTCCACAGTTGTAGTGGATGTGGGAGTCAGGGTGACCTGGACATGACAGGGTGGCTTGCTTACAAGTTCCACAAACTTGGACCACATCACTGATGTAATGATTGTTACTGTAAGCAAGATGACGAGTCCCTCTCGCATACTTACTCAGCAGGGTTGGAGATTACTCACAGTGGTGTATGATTACTGATGTGCTTACTGTACGATTACTTAGCATTAGTAGTAGGGGCATTGTTGCTGATGAAGGCATGCGCTTGTCTGGCTTTATAAGGCAGCTGTTGTGTAACGTTTCCACCAAACACTGATCCGACTTGGATTCGAGGTCTTCCTTGAATCAACAATGAGCTAAGCGCAAGGCTTACAACTCCAATGATAACTTGTGAAGGGCGATAAACCACAGAGGGTCCCCTTAGTAATGCCTAACAAGGTGATAGCCTAACACACAAGTTGGCAACAAGGTGAGAAGGTAGTCACACAGACCAATGACTCTGCTATAAGACTGCTTTGATATGCCTGAGAGGAATACAGGTGGAAGTCAAAACAACTAAGCTAATGACTACTGGCGAAACCTGCCAAGTATATATAGTACTCCAAGCCAGCTTTAAAACTGAGCCTGAACTATAATCTAAACACGACTCACGACCTAATCTGCCAATGAGAATTGTCCATCAAGCCACAGGGGCTTATCATGAAACATACAGTACATGAGGCATAAGGCCCCACATGAGTCAGAGATAACACAACTATGAGTCACAGAGAAGAACACCATATGACTCACAAATGACATCATAATCCAAGATAACAAGATAGCAAATGTCTCAGCGCAATACCAGCGCATCAGAAACTGTCCCATCAGAACTTCAACCATAAAGGGAAATGTCTGGACCTTCAGCTGTCAGGAATCACCTCTGACCTCATGCCTACCATGACCCTTCTAGATCCTTCCATAATATTCCATTCTTGATACAACACTGAAGTCCCCTGACTAGTGGCTTAGGTCAGATACATACTGTGACCTGGGACTTGACCTAATCCATCCTTGATCTTCTATTTTCCACACTTGGGAATTCCACATCCAAGGCTCCTACAAGTCCCATGGCTTATGTTTTAGATCAGCTACCGCGTAGCACACATGATCTGGGACTTTCACGTGATCTAATCACATGACCTTCATCCTTCCTGCAGTACTTGTGCCAGCATCTGAGGGCGACTCATGAACAATCATGCCACTCACTAACTGGCGTATACGGAGGGCTTCATCCTCCTCTACTTCATAGTTTTCTTCTTCCGCCTCAGACCATCCATCAGCCTGGGCCCATACAAGAGCGCAAACTTCTTCTTCTTCTTCACAGTATTCTGGCTGACCTAATACACAGGTATGCGCCTCTGGATAATCTTGACAGTTCTTCCAGTGTTCATGTATGCACTTGCGACGTTTGGTGCGCACAGGGTTCGGTACAATGTCACCATGTGACATGTCGACTGATGTGGTTGGCAGCTTGATGCTTATGTACCTCTATCAGAATTGAGTTGCTTCCCTCTCTGAACTCGTGTGGGACGACTGGTCAACAAGACGATCACCTTAGGGAGGCACTTGCAGGTGTCCTCAACCAAGTCTCACCTACATGTGTTGACTCTCTGCTGCTAAGTCACATCATTCTCCACCACCGCATATAGAAGCCTAAGTCAGGCTTGGCCTCTTCAGGCATTACAACTGATGTCCAAGACGCTTGGAACCTTGATAAGCATTTGTGCAACATAGAGGTTCTGGCGTGGAGGATTTGCTCCTGCTTCCACTTCCTCTGAGTTTTCCTCCAGTTCACTAGTGTCATATCTGCATACATCAGGGGTTTCGGGGATGACATCCCCTGGGTAGATACATCAAAAGGCTTCGGCAATTTCTGCTGCAGAGGATTCGCCCTGAGGGCTAACTGAGGTGGTAGTGGTGATGGGAGTGTGGACATGTCTGATGGCAGTAGTAGAGGGGGAAGTGGTCATGGTAGTTCGAAGGAAGAACTGATGGGCTTCTTCACTGGGAGCAGGGACATTTATATATGCAGATAGTGGAGTTTGAGAATTTTGAAACTCAGCTATAGCTTGTGGAGCATGCACATCAGTGGTGTTGACCCAAGGGTTCTCCAAGTCTGGATACCCCTTCCATTTGATAAGATATTGTTTGTGCCATCCCCTTCTGAAATGCTGTTGATCTAGTACCTTTTTGATTTTGTATTCTTCTTCCCCATCAATTAATTCAGGGGGAGGTCTTGGGAAATTTGGTCCATGAAAGGAAGTTTCACAATAGGGGGTGAGAAGATTGATGTGAAACATGTCATGAATGCTCCACTGCATGGGAAGTTCCAATCTATAATTAACTGGAGACATCACCTGGGCGATTTTGAAGGGTCCATGTCTCTTGGGTGCAAGCTTGGTGCTAGGCTGATGAGTTCTCAGGTGACGTCCTTCCAACCACACAAGGTCTCCAACTCCAAACTTGGGTGTATCTTTGTGCTTGACCCATGACTATTGTGCCTTGATAATTTGTTGTTGGGCATGTGCTTGTGCCTGTTTGAATTGGTCTAGCCGCAACGCTACTTGGGGAAGTGGGCTTGGTGCTGTCTTCCAATCAGCTTGCGGATGATGTCCCATTAGAAGAAAGAATGGAGACTGTCCTGTGGCTTCGTTAGGCCAATTGTTGTGTGTGAATTCCACCAGGGGCAGGTACAAGGTCCAATTGTCTTGTTGCTCATTTACCCAAAAGCGGAGATATTGTTCTAGCCATTGGTTCGTTCTTTCCGATTGGCCATCTGTGCAGGGGTGATATGCTGTAGATATGTTTTGTGCAATCCCCAATTGCTTGCAGAGTTCACATGTGAATTTGGACATGAATTGGGGATCACAGTCGCTGATGATTTTAGTGGGAAGTCCATATCTGATAAAGACGTGTCTGAGGTATAACATTGCCACTTCTTCCGCATTGATTTCCTCCTTGCATGGGATGAAAATGGATGCCTTGGTACAATTGTGGTCAGTGATGGTAAGGATGGAGTCATATCCATCTGACGTGGGCAATTTGGTAATGAAGTCTAGTGCTATTGTTTCAAATGGCATAGCTTCTGGTTTTGGATAGATGGGTTGTAACGATGCCCTGATTGGTTGATTGTTGACCTTGTGCTGCTGACAATCTGCATGTCCTTGTACATAGGTGGTAATGTCTGGTCGTAATGTCAGCCACCAATAGTTCCATTCCACCAACTTGGTTGTTTTGTTGATACCTGGATGCCCATACACTGGTGGTTCGTGGTGAGCTTCAGCAATCATTCGTCTTTCTTTACTTCCCTTGGTTACAACCCGTTGTCCTTGTTTGTACCATATGCCATTTACCTTTTTCAGGTTGTGGGGGTCTATCCATGGTCGGAGAACAGCTTCATCTTGTGCATCACTGGGATTGGTTGGAGTCATGTCTTGCACTGTAAAAATGCCTTGCAGGTGATTGGGCATTCCCATTCTTTGTGTTACTGTGTTTTGAATGAACATGTGATCAGGTAGTACAGTAACATTTTCATTGTCTTCTTCTCCTTGATTGTAGTCCGGCTGTCTTGATAATGCATCAGCTTGTCCATTTGCTGTCCCTTTGATGTGATGAATCTCCAGGTCATACTCAGATAACTCAAGTACTTCCCTTGCCACTTGTCTGCTAATTTTCTGCGGTTCTCTCCAGTATTTTAGGTTCATGTGGTTGGAGAAAACCCTGATCTTGTGTGGTGATCCTGCAAGGAGTGGCCTCCAATGGCAAAGTGCCTTGACTATTGCCAACAGTTCTAGGTTGTAGATGTCGTAGTTGCATTCTGCTGCATTTAATGTTGCAGAGTAGTATCCTATAGGGTGTCTTTTGCCATCAGATTTCTTTTGGAGGAGCACAGCTCCCACTGTGAAGCCTGATCCATCCACTCCTAGTTTGAATTGACCTTGCAGTACTGGATGTGTTAGTACTGGTTCGCTCATTACTCATCGTTTTAACTTGTCAAACACATGTTGTTGTTGCAACCCCCAAGTCCATTTGGCTGTTTTCTTTGTGAGTTCGTTTAGGGGTTTAGCAATTGATGCAAATCCCTTAATAAATAGGTGATAAAAATTGCAAAATCCAAGAAAAGATTGTATGTCCCTGACTTTGGTTGGTGTGGGCCAGTCTTTGATGCCTGCAATTTTGACGGGATTCATGCATGTTACCCCCTTTTCAAGGATTACCCCCAGGTAATCAAGAGAAGCTGCATGGAAAGTGCACTTTTCTGGTTTGAAATAAAGGTCATCTTTTTGTGCAATTGTGAGGATGTCTTTAACTGCTTCCACGTGATCATCTAGATTTGTTTTCATAGTGATGCCAATGTCGTCCATATATACCCATATAATAGTCCCTTTTTGCTTGTGTTTTGCAATGGTGTCCTTGTAGATGGCATTCATCATTGTTTGGAATGTGGCTGGGGAATTAGTTAGTCCGAAGAACATGACTGTTGGTTCAAAAAGTCCATAAGGGGTTTTGAACACAGCTTTGTGTTCATCCCCCTCTTTGATTTGGATATTGTTATATCCCCATCGGATGTCGAGTTTGGTGTAGGTGTGAGCACCACTGAGATCTTTGATTAGTGTTTGAATGAGAGGGAGCAGGTAATTGTTGTGAATGGTGACTTGGTTTATTCGTTGGTAGTCCTGTACCGGGCATAGCTTCCCGTCCTTCTTTTTAACAAAGAAAAATGGTGATGCGTACTGAGATTTTGAAGGTCTGATATATCCTTCTTTGAGATGTTCAGTTATGAATTGCTTGATTTTGTTGGAACAGTTGATGTGATCTGGTGCCTCCCTTTTGAATTCAATGGCATGATCCCATTCTCAAGAGGGAGGAAATCAATGAGATTCTTCTTCACTGAATACCTTTTCAAACTCTTCATATTCCACAGGGATTGTCGTTTCTTGCGCTGGTCCTGCAGCAATTGCCATCTCTGTAGCTGCTCCTCAAATGGAGCACTGTGATTGGAGGGTGGTGATGATGTGGTCCTTTTCTTCAACTGATAGATGATTTGCTGTTATTTGTTTGTTTATTGATGGTCTCATGGATTTTATGATGATTGGTAGAACGCTTGTATTGACGACCCCATTTCTCCAGTTGAATTCTGGGTCGAAAGTGCTAAGCCACGGGTATCCTAAAAGGACATCCTCTCTTCCAATATTGGTTACCAGGAACCGCATCTCCCTAGGATAGCCCTTGGTGAGCACTTGGAGATCAACATAATGAGTGATCATCCCCCCTTTGTTAGTGGTGTCGTCTATGTTAAATATTTTTTGGGGTTGTGGTAGCAAGGCTTTTCCTAGCCCTAGTTTCTTGACAAACTGTTCGTTTATGAAGTTGTCTGTGGCTCCAGAATCCACAAGTGCTTTTATATTGGCCTTGTTGTAACGAGTTTGACAGAGTACTGGAATTCACATAGAACAGAAGCAAGTTATGTATACAGTGTTACAATGTAATGCCCTTACCCAGGCCATCAGGTTTAGGCATCCCCAAAATCCTTCCTCCCCATTAACTCTTGCATAGCAAGGTCCTTAAATTCATCTGTTTCATTTGCCACCATACACAGCCAATCGTCTTTGCGTTGTACTGCCATTCAATCGTCAGATACCATTTGGGCTATGTGGAGATCTTCTCCTGCATCACTGTGATCGTCCACCACTTCTAGGCTTCATGCATTGACTTGTGGTTGCCAAGGCTGTGTACAATTTCGACTGAGGTGTCCCTTCTTTTGAAAATTGTAACAGATGACTTCCCTTAAGTCTGGCAGCTGTCGCCTCCTCAAGAATCCTTCTCTGGGTTGAAATGGGGGCATTCCTCCCCTCGTAAGTTGTTGTGTGGGTTGCTGATCCCTTTGATCTTGTTCCAAGACTTGTTCTGCATTTGCTAATCTTCCCCTTGTTCTAGTGCGATCTGCAGACATGTCCATGGGATTTGGGTTGCGAGGCACTTGGAACGCCTTAGGCCAGCAACAGGGAGTTCCTTGTACTTTAAACTGGCTGAATTTGTTCTGCATGTGAATCCATTTGCCATGGTGTTGGATACTGCCATTTTGCCATTCTTCATACATCTGGGGCTTGTCCAGAACATATACGCTTTCATATAGCTTTCAGGGGAGTCCTTTGGCGAATAGTTTGACCACCAATGGTTCATCTACTCGGTAGCCAGCAAGACAGACTAAATTTTTGAATTTGGCCACATACGCATCAATGTCCTGCCTTTCCATCTTGATTCCTTTCCTGAGCTCCACTCAAGCTCTTTCTTCTCTCAGGGTGTCGTGAAATTGAATGACAGCATGACACTGTCCCACAGCCATTGATTGGTGGGATTGATGTGATTGACTTGTACTTCGAGCCGCATCCATGCACTTATGGATCCTACCCATTCAGTGACATGGGGGCCCTGCATGTAAGTGAGAAATAACATAGCTTTTTGGAATGGTATGGTCATCATTGGGTTGTTGATGTTGATTCCTTCATATAATTCCCATTGCAGAAGGAATTCTTTGACCTTCAATAGGTCCCCTGTGAATATAGTCGGGGTGTTACCCCACAATTTGTTGCTATGAGTTCCAGGTGGTCCTCCTCCCATAGGTCCTCCACCTGGAAGTCCTCCTTCTGGTGGTCCTCTGCCTGGTGGTCCTCCACCTAGGGGTCCTCCGCCTGAAGGTCCTCCACCCAATGGTGATCCTTGTCCTTGTGGTCTCCAGTTGGGTGGAATTTGAAGAGGAAATCCTCTTCCTGGGAAAGGATCTTGATCTGGGGGGTCTGGTCTGTCAGAGCCTGCAATTTGTAAATCTGCTAGTTCATCCAATGTAAGCATTCTTCCTGTTATAGGGTTGTTATGTGTCATCTGTGTAGTCATTGGTGGACTGATATGCAGGTGTTCAGTGATTCTTGCCAATTGATCAATGATGGGTTGGGGTTCTTGTATCTCGATGGGTTCTGGTTCACTGAGGATGCATTTGTCAGGTAGTTCTGGTTCAGAGGGTATGGTAGTAGGGGAAGGGGGTATTTGCAGCCCGAGTGATTCTGCTTCTGTTCGTGTTAATTCATTTATGAGTATGTCCAATCCATATGATGAAGGGGGAAGTCGAAGGCCTTCCCACTCTTCTCCTCCTGTGAACCACTGTAACTCTATCCAACAGAGGTGTTCAGTATTGAACTCAACTGGGTGAAGAAACATGTCCTCTCCATCCCTTGCATAGTATCCTTCTACGTCGTCAACTGTTGTCCACACTGCACTTTTGAGAAAGCATGTGGAACAGTTTGTTCTCCTTGGCTTGCAAACCAGAGGGTTGGCTCTCCAAATGTCATCCAACGACTTGCGGTTGTTTCTTGTGACACCACGATGAATGGCTTGGTTGTCACGTTTGACATAGTTCAGATGGACTAATCATCAGGATGACATATTCTCAGAGTTCGGAATGCTTACTACTTGGTTATGACTACGATAAGTAAGCACGAATTAGTCATGGACACTTACACGTTGCTGGTACTTGGGTTGGCTGGTGTTTCAGGTATTATGAGAATGGACAATGACTCATTCCTAGGATAGTGGTATTAGAGTTTGGTTTTCCAGCTGTGCTTTAAAGCCAGCGAGTAACTGTATATAATCTCTGATGACTTGACCATAGCTCTCCAGCTTGGTCTTCTTGAATCATCATCATCATCTATCTGTCTATACTAGTACCTTGGGTACTAAGTGATTGCTCGCCTTATCCTTGTGGATTTGTTCCCTTGTGATCATTGTGGTCTTTCACTTCCCTAGTGTCTTAATATGACCTAGTGGATATTGCTGAAGTTACATCGTTGGTTTCTTGTCATGCACCAGTATCTGCCTAAGTCAGGCTTGTGTTAGTGATAACGCTACATTAAGACCAAGCTTTCATCGTGGCATTGCAAGAAACAACTGCAAGTTGTTGGATGACATTTGGAGAACCAACCCTTTGGTTCAACCATAGAGGAGAACGAACTGTTCCACAACACTTTCTTAAAAGTGCAGTGTGGACGGTAGTTGACAACATAGAAGGATACTATGCACAAGATGGAGAAGAAGCATTTCTTCACCCAGTTGAGTTTGACAATGACCATCTTTGTTGGGTCAAATTACAGTGGTTCGACAGAGCGTGAGAGTGGGAAGGTCATTGGATTGCTCCCTCATCATACGGGTTGGACATATTCATAAACGAACTAACCTGACCAGAAGCGCAATCACTTGGGGTAGAAATACCTCCATCACCTACAACCATACCCTTGGAACTGGAATCGCACCACGAACCAGAGACTATCGAAGTACAAGAACCACTACCCATTGTTGAACAACTAGCAAGAATCACAGAACAGTTGCATATTAGTCCACCAATGACTACACAGACAACACGTCTTAACCCCATCACAGGAAGAATGCTCACGCTAGATGAACTAGCAGACTTACAAATTGCGGGCTCTGACAGGCCAGATCCCCCAGATCAAGATCCTTTCCCAGGAAGAGGATTTCCCCTTCAAATTCCACCCAACTGGAGACCGCAAGGACAGGGCTCACCTCAAGGAGGGGGACCACTGGGCGGAGGACCTCAAGGCAGGGGGCCACCAGGCGGAGGACTGCCAGGAGGAGGACCACCAGGGATGGGACCTGTAGGAGGAGGCCTACCTGGAGCTCACAGTGACAAACTATGGGGCAACACCCCAACCATATTCACAGGAGACCAATTGAAGGTCGAAGAATTCCTTCTGCAATGGGAACTATACAAAGGAATCAACATCAACAATCCTATGATGGCCATACCATTTCAGAAAGCTATGTTATTTCTCACCTACATGCAGGGTCCCCATGTCACTGAATGGGTAGGATCCATAAGTGCATGGATGCAACTTCAAGTGCAAGTCAATCATATCAACCCCGCCAATCAATGGCTATGGGACAGTGTCATACTGTCATTCAAGCAACAATTTCGCAATACCCTGAGAGAAGAACAGGCTCGAGCAGAGCTCAGGAAAGGCATCAAGATGGAAAAGCAGGACATTGATGCGTATGTGGCCAAATTCGAAAATTTAGTCCGTCTTGCTGGCTATCAGGTAGATGAACCACTGGTGGTTGAACTATTTGCCGAAGGACTTCCCTGAAAGCTATATGAGAGCGTATACATTCTGGACAAACCCCAAACATATGAAGAATGGCGAAATGGCAGTATACAATGCCATGGCGAATGGATTCACATGCAGAACAAGTTCAACCAGTTCAAAACACAAGGAAATCCATCTTGCTGGCCTAAGGCGTTTCAAATGCCTTGCAATCCAAACGCAATGAATACCTCTGCAGATTGCATCAGAACAAGGGGAAGATTGGCAAATGCTGAACAAGTTTTAGAACAAGACCGAAGGGGTCAATGACCCACACAACAACTCATCAGTGGAATGCCCCCATTTCAACCAAGGGAAATGTTTTTGAGGAGGCAGCAACCACCAGACCTAAGGGAAGTCATCTGTTATAACTGTCAAAAGAAGGGACACCTCAGTTGCAATTGTACACAGCCTTGACAACCCTGAAGCAATGTGCGAAGCCTGGAAGTAGTGGATGACCGCTGTTACGTGCGTGTTGCACGTGAGCCTGACTTAGGCAACGCAATGTGAACGCGGTGACTTAGCGGTCTGCTGACTCTAGCACGATGGTAGAGTATCGTCTCAACGCTCGAAGGCGGAGTATCGTCTCAACGCACGAAGGCGGAGTATCGTCTCAACGCACGAAGGCGGAGTATCGTCTCAACGCACGAAGGCGGAGTCTTGTTTCTTTCTAACGCGGTCCGAAGGGACGAAGAGAGAGAGAGAGAGCTTTCTGGATTCGATATGAGAAGTGTACAAGAAATCCAAGCTATCGACCACAACAGTCGATAGCTTCCTTATATAGTACTACGCTGCAGTCCGCCTTCGTCAGCGAGACCGCCACTACTACTACTGCTGTATAATCGTCCACGTATGATCAGTAATCGTAACACAAACCCATCAGTCATCGTATAGTACACAATCAGTCATCATCCCGTCATAGCCTCAGTCATCATACAATGAATCACTAATCGTCGTACCGTAATAGTCCATCGCGCCAAGTCCCCTGAGTTATTGGCTTAGGTCAGATACTTACTATGACCCGGGACGTTACATCACCCCCTTCACAAGGGCGAGCGCCCACGCTCGACCACCCAATTCGTCACCGCTGTGAGTCCGACATCCGTCTCATGCTCATCACGTACCCTTTGCAAGGCGTGAGCCCGTCCGAGTCTTCGCGCCGAGTGCCTAGCCCGATCGACGTGTACAAACACGTCGTCCTCGAGCCGTTTGATGGCGGCTTCCAACTCTTCGATGACCTCCTGGGATGCGCGGTAGCGTCTCACCTCGGCTTGTAGGGATATGTCCCCTAGCCTGGCGAGAGCTTCGTCTACCTGGCGCTTTCCCCGGAAGTCAGCCTTGAAGTACTTGAGTTCATCACGGTTGTACTCAGCTGCGGGCCCCATATCCCGACACGGCTCGGCGTGGATATCCCCTCTGTAGATAGGCTCGTACCTCCCCATAGTCCCGAAGACCTCTGGGTTGTCGAGCATGCGGACTCGAACGTACCGTGCTGGCACCCGTCGTCCTTCGTGTTCGATGACCATGGGCACCCAGTTCATTCCATTGTTGAGGGTGAATCCCGTGGGGGTAGGCGATACGGCACGGACAGGGCGCCTCGCCGCATTCGTTCGGCGCGTAGTAGTTGGAGACGGGATTGGTGCGTGACTGTAGGGTAGCACTCCGCGAGCGGCGTACCCTGCTTCCGCCATCGGTCCGAAGATGACAGCAACCGGCGGTGATCCTCCTTCATCATCACCGGCTTCTTCGGCAGACTCGTCATCGACTCTTGTAATGGGTGGTGGTATGAATCGGGGTGCGCAATGACAGTAGTTTGGGGGATTGTCGCAGCGGGTGCAGACAACCCTGGCTTCCCAGTATGATCGGTCTTCGTCGGAGGAGTCGTGTGAGCCGGCCCTGGTCTCGTGGTAGGTGTCATCATCGGCGGATGACTCGTCGCTGTCGTATCGATCGACAGCGGTAGTGGACGTGGCAGCGGTGGAGGGCTGGAGGATACTTGCCTCATCAGCAACTGTATCCTCATCCGTCTCTCCTTCGCCGTCCTCTTCACCACCTGATCCAGTCGCCATGACTGCATCACCTCCCTCATCAGCGCGGTCTTCTCCCTCATCGTCCTCCACTTGGCCGCTTGCGGGTGTTGGGAATCGCCTGCGAGCCTCGGCCAGGTCTCGGGCGGCTTGATCGTTGATAGCGGTTGTCCGGACGTACTCCATGGCAGAGCAGAATGGGTCGTCGACGTTGTTGGTGTGGTCATAGGTAGTGAGGGTGTCAGCGGAAGGGAGGTCATCGATGTGTGTGAGAGTGTTAATGGGGATGTAGGCCATTGGAGTGGAGATTAGTCGCGCCATAGTCCCTGCTTTTATGTGAGTTTCGGCGGTTGGGTTAGATTTCTGGAACTTCCTTATCTCTTCGTCCGCGTGTACGTCGTCCCACGGGACCCACTGATTGTCCGAGTCGGCGTATCCTTTCCACTTGATTAGGTATTGTAGTTTACGCCCGCGTCCATGTCTTCTCGAGTCTAGTACTTTCTCGACCTCATATTCTTCCACGTCTCCCACTAGTTCTGGTGGTGGGCGTTGATAGTTTACGCCGTGAGTCAGCGTTTCTTTGTACGGTGTAAGGAGATCTGTGTGGAACACATCATGGATGCTCCACTGCGTGGGAAGCTCGAGTCGATAGTTCACAGGGGACATCACCTGGACAATCCGGAATGGTCCATGTCTTCTGGGCGCAAGCTTTGTGGTTGGTTGGTTGGTCCGAAGATGACGCCCCTCGAGCCAGACCTTGTCCCCTGTTTGATATTTTGGGGTGTCACGATGTTTGACCCATGACTGTTGCGCCCTTCGCATGTAATCCTGCGCCTGACTCCTTATCTCCTTCAATTGTTCTAGTCGCTTTTCGACCCGTGGTATTGGCGACTTCTTATCTGTCCAGTTAGTAAGGGGGTGATAACCCATTAGTAATCTGAACGGTGTTTCTCGTGTGGACTCGTTAGTCCAATTGTTGTGAGCGAACTCCGCAAGCGCTAAATAGTCAGCCCAATTATTTTGTCGTTCATTGGCCCATAGTCTGAGGTACTGTTCCAACCATTGGTTGGTTCGTTCCGATTGTCCGTCCGTTCGTGGGTGATAGGCCGTTGAAATGTTTTGTTGTATCCCTAAGATTCGACATAGTTCTTTAGTGAACTTTGATGCGAACCGGGGATCTCTGTCGCTGATGATTTTTGTCGGTAGTCCAAACCGTGCCACGACGTGCTTTGCGTAGAGTGTCGCCGTTTCCTCGCCTGATATTTCTTCTTTGCATGGTATGAATATGGACGCTTTTGAACAGTCATGGTCAGTGACTGTGAGTACGGAATCGTATCCTCGTGATACCGGGAGTTTCGTGATGAAGTCGAGTGCCACTACCTCAAATGGCATCGCTTCTGGTTTCGGGAATATGGGTTGTAGTGGTGCTTTTGTTCTTTGCGTGTTGACCTTGCATCGTTGACACTCAGCACATCCTCGGACGTACTCGGTAACGTCTCGTTTTATCGTAGGCCACCAGTAGTGGCGCTCCACTAGTTGCGTCGTTCGGTTTATTCCTGGGTGACCGTGAATGGGGGGATCGTGATGCGCTGAAATTACTTCTCTGATTTCCTCCATCGCTCCCGTCATGACGAGCTTTTGTCCTTGATACCACCAAAGCCCTTCTGCTTTCGTTAGTTTGTGTGGATCGACCCACTTGCGTATTCTTTGTTCATCTTGTTGCGTGCTTATGGTTCGCACGAATACTTTGTTGGGTAGTACAACGACGTTTTCGTTATCTTTATCTCCTTGATCGTAGTCAGGCCTCCGAGACAAAGCGTCGGCCCTTCCATTGGCTGTCCCCTTGACGTGGTGTATTTCGAAGTTGTATTCCGCCAGTTCTAGTACTTCTCTGGCGATTCGTCGACTGATCTTTTGGGGGTCTCGCCAATATCGGAGGTTGAGATGATCTGAGAATATGCGTACTTTGTGTGATGATCCTGCCAATAAATGTCTCCAATTCCTCAACGCTTTCACAATGGCCAATAGTTCAAGGTTGTAGATGTCGTAGTTCCGTTCTGCTGCGTTGAGCGTAGCCGAATAGTATCCTACAGGGTGTCGTTTTCCATCTGTCTTCTTTTGGAGAAGGACTGCTCCGACTGCGAATCCTGAGGCGTCTACTTCCACATCAAATTGTTGTGTCTGGTCTGCGTGTGCGAGGATGGGTTCCGTTGTTACTCGTTTTTTGAGTGTTTCGAATGCTTCCTGATGTTTTGTGTTCCATTGCCATGGTTCATCTTTGCGTGTTAGTTCGTTTAGTGGTTTGGCAATGGTGGCGAAGCCTCTGATAAACTGCCTGTAAAAGTTACAAAAACCGAGAAATGATCGTACGTCTTTTACGGATGTTGGTGACTGCCAGTCGCGGACACCCGAAATTTTGACGGGGTCCATACGTGTTACCCCCTCTTCAAGGATTACCCCCAGGTAATCGATACTGGAAGCGTTGAAGACGCATTTCTCGGGTTTGAAGAAGAGGTCATGTTTTTGTGCTACTGCGAGTACGTCGCAGACTGCTTCCTGGTGTCTTTTGGTCGCCGATGGTTGTCGTTTGGTTGCAATGGCGATGTCGTCCATGTAAACCCTGATTTTCGTTCCAATGCGCCGTGTTTCGCTATTGTGGGTTGGTAGATGGTGTTCATGAAACTTTGAAATGTAGCCGGCGAGTTGCACAGGCCAAAGTACATGACTGTGGTTCGAAGAGTCCGCGGCGTGTTTTGAAGGCGGCTTTATGTTCATCCCCTTCCTTGATACGGATATTGTTATACCTTGTCGGACGTCAGTTTGCTAAATATCTGGCTCCTCCAAGATCCCTGATTAGGTCGTCAATAAGGGGAAGCGGATATTGGTTTCGTATTGTCCATTCGTTGATCTTTCGGTAGTCCTGTACGGGTCGTAGCTTTCCGTCCTTCTTTTTATGAAGAAAAATGACGATGCGTACGGGGATTTGGAGGGACGAATGTATCCCTTTTCCACTTGTTCGTCGATGAATTCGTCCAGTGCTGCATCTTCCACCCTTGTCATCGGGTATACTTTGCAGTCGATTACATCAGGGACCCCTTCTTGATTCTATTGCGTGATCGCAACTTCGTTTTGGGGGAACCTTTTGCTTCTTCTCACTGAATACCGTTGCGAATTTTTGGTATTCTTTTGGTATGTGTACTTCTTTGGTATATTGTTTGGCTTCAATCGCGAGTTCGACCGCCGATCGTCGCCCATATACTTGTTCTTCTATTGTTGTCACGATTTGTTCTTTTGTGTCTGTGGTGAACATTCGTGACACTCTTTTGTCGTTTCTTCTTCATTGAGCAACCTTGCGAGTACTGCTTTTCTGTCGTTTGGGTTGATTGATCGTAGTACTATAGGAAGCTGCTTTTCGTCAATGGTGGCGTGTCGCCAGCTGAACCTTGGTTCGTAGGATGCGAGCCAAGGGTATC
>WITN01001064.1:0-27069 GCA_015025155.1 Lactarius quietus
ACAAAGCGCGTTATTTGTAGTTGTTTACTCACTGTGCTTGATACAGTACAACGATTTTGGTTGATTCCGCAGCAGGCAACTCGCCGACAACGCGGAAGAGCCTCAACTTTCAACTAAACGTGTCCTTCTTGTATGAGAGGAAGGTTGATCTCTACGTAGAGCCTTGCCGTTTTGGACGCTAGTGACTAAAGTTAATGGGATGGGCTGGGATAGGCTTCCGACTTAGACTTGTGAAAGTACGTCATGTTGACCCACCACTGTAACAGAGCGGATCCCGCCCTATTAAGACAGTATGCAATTCTCCCTCTAATATCCCCATTTGACAATGAGATCCACAATTAATCTGCTCCCTACTACAGTTCCCCGGTTCTCAGTGTTCCAGTCTGTAGGCCTCCGAAGTAGTAGCCTCGTCTCAAACCCCGGCGAGTCTCTAGTCATGCTCTATTACCGACTCTCTGTGCTCTCTGTCCTTGCCGTCGCGTCACTCGCAGCGCCTCTTGTACCACGTTGGGATGATATACGTGTCAAACACACCTGGCATGCTGTCCCGTCCAACTGGGAGAGCCTCGGTCCACCTCCTTCCAACACCACCATAGACCTCCACATCGCGCTCCCTTCCTCAATACGAAAATGCCTTGATCGATGCTCTGTATGAGGTCAGCACTCCCAGTCATACAAAGTATGTCCCTTCAATTCTCATCCGCGGCGATGTACTCACATGTGCTGTATTTCCCGTCGCAGATATGGCGCACACTTATCGAAGGAGCAGGTCGCTCGGCTTGTCGCGCCACACCGAGATACGTTGGATCTTGTAAACTCATGGCTTGAACGCCACGGCATATCACGCTCCTCGATCTCAGTGTCACATGGCGGTGGCTGGCTAACGGTTACCGCTGTGCCGGTGTCCCAAGCCAATGAAATGCTTGGGGCGTCGTACCAACTCTACCGGCAGTCTGGGACAAATGATACCAGTATTCTCCGCACGATCGGCTACAAGCTACCTGAGGGCGCTGCCACAGACACGTGCGAACCGTCGTGCCGACGAGTACTTTGCTCCCACGCACACCCGGTGCCAGTCATCGCGGGGATGCTCCGTCAACGTAACCGCGGATAGGGCGTTCAGAGAGCTGGGGACGATTCTGTCGAGTCGCGTTGACCCAAACGAAGTCACGCCAATGGACCTGCGCTGGCTGTACAAGACGTCGGGCCTATGTACCGGCCGCAACGGACGAGAAATGTGTTCGGGGTTGTAGGCTACGCCAAGGATTACCCGAGCCCTGTGGATTTGACAGAGTTTATGAACCGATTTCGCACGGATTCTATGGACGCGATCTACAAGGTCGTGCAGATTAATGGCGGCAAGTACAAGCCAGGCAGACCCACCGCCGAGGGGAGTCAAAACATCCAATACGCCGAGGCCATGGTGTACCCGACCCCGGTCACCTTCTACAGCGTCGGCGGCTACATTGTGACCACACCTGGCACCAATTTACCAGACACTGGCGACGCCATGCTGGAGTGGCTCAAACACGTGTTTAGATCAGGAGGACGTTCCAAAGACTATCAGCACTTCGTATGGTGACTACGAGCAAGTTCTCCCCCTGGAATATGCAACAGCCATCTGCGAGATGTACGCTCAACTCGGTGCGCGAGGCATCAGCGTTCTCTTCCGAGCGGCAACGACGGCGTCGGCCAAGGGGCCTGCCAGTCTACGTCCGGTGACAGCGTCCGGTTCATTCCCGAGTTCCCTGCATCCTGTATGTGTGTGTCATTTCTCATTGGAAGAAGGACACCGTTTCAGGTGCAGGTCACTCACCACAACGCCAATGTTTCGTAGGTCCCTATGTTACTAGTGTAGGCGGCACGACGGGTGGCACGAGGCAGGGACCCTTGCAGGGATCCGAGGTCGCGGCAGAAATATCTGGGGGTGGCTTTTCGAACTATTTTGCACGTCCTCCCTATCAAGATGAAGCCGTTCCCAGGTTTCTGCAGCAGCTCGGAAGCCAGTATGCTGGCATGTTCAGGTGCTTTTTCTGCCGTGATACGACCTAACTTATTCTGACTTGTATAATTTCCATGGTATGGTCTAGCCCCGGCGGCCGCGGGATCCCCGACATCTCTGCACAGGCCCTCAAATTTCCTTATATCATGCGGCATAAGCTCTTCAATGGGGACGGCACAAGCTTTGCGACACCGGTGCGTTCTCTCATCCTCAGCTCAGCCTCGGACACCCAGCTGATCACCAATGGACAGACCGCAGCTGGCATAATCTCACTGCTTAACGACTACTTGCTTTCAACTGATAGATCTCCGCTCGGATTCCTCAACCCGTTGCTGTACGGCCCCTTCGTCTAGCCATGAATGATATCACATATGGGTCTAACCCGGGGTGCAACACTCCTGGATTCGATGCCGTTCCTGGATGGGATCCTGTTCGTCTCTCTAGACTTCTGTTACTCCTTTTTGGGGGTTCGCTAATTGTTGTTTCTGTAGGTGACGGGTCTCGGGACGCCAGACTTTTTGAAACTGCAGGCCCTACGTAATTTGATTTTCCAGGAGTGATGCATAGTACGGTGAGATCAAAAGATCAACAATCTTGGAACAACGGAACAACGGCGATACGGCAGTACTTGTGCTACTACATACACGTCACGGCCTGATTCGAGACAGAAGGAATTAGACGAGTAGTTTCGCATGAACTCCTCCATCCATGCGACACCCATCTCAAGGACAAGATGATAAAATATATTTCAAGCCCTCAAACTTCCGAGATGAGGCATGGGCTCTCCCAGATATGGAGGGCACCTGGACGACGTAATGTTGGAGTGGTGTGCGCTCAGGCGCTCGTCACCATGTCTCTCGAGGGATCGGTCTCAGCTCACCTGACGAGTGGACACGCGTAAGTCGCATGTCACCGAGAGTCAGAGAGGTACACACCGTCACCCTTGTGGCGTGTGAGGAGTAGAGGCGAGGCAGGAGCGTATGTGGACAACTTTTATGTGACAATGCCCCACATGTTGCCACTGGTACCGTGCCAGCGTGGACAGAGGATGGAGAAATCCGGGTCAGGCCGTGGAAAGGGTGCCAAGATTCCGCGGAAACCATAGAGTGACAACTATTTTGGTTGATTTCGCGGCGGCAAGTCGCCAACAACGCGGAAGGGCCTCAACGCGGAAGGGCCTCAGCTTTTAACTACACGTGCTCTTCGCGTATGGGAGGGAGGCTTGATCGCTATGTAGAGACTTCCCGTTTTTGGAGGCTAGTGACTATAAGTAACTGGGAGTTCATCTGGAAGTACCCTAGGTTGAAGTGGGCTTCACACTTAGCCTTGTGCCAGTGAAAGTACGTTTTAATTGACCTAGTTACCGTAACAGCCACGGATCCCGTCCTGTTAAGACGAACAATTCTGCTCCTAATACCTCCGCTTTGACCACGACGTGCACAGTAAGGCTCTGCTCCCTAGTGTTCCAGTCCGTAGCCGTCAGAAGGCTTCTCATCTCCACATCAGTGAACCTCTACCGTGACAGTCTAGCCTCCAGTCATGCATTACTACCGACTCTCCGCGCTCTCTGTCCTTGCCGTCGCGTCACTCGCAGCGCCTCTTGTACCACGTTGGGATGATATACGTGTCAAACACACCTGGCATACTGTCCCGTCCAACTGGGAGAGCCTCGGTCCACCATCTTCCAATACCACCATAGACCTCCACATCGCGCTTCTCCCTCAATCCGAAAATGCCTTGATCGATGCCCTGTATGAGGTCAGCACTCCCAGTCATCCAAAGTATGTCACCTCCAATTCTCATCTGCGCATGATGTACTCACATGTGCCGTATTCCTGTCGCAGATATGGCGCACACTTATCGAAGGAGCAGGTCGCTCAGCTTGTCGCGCCACACCGAGATACGTTGGATCTTGTAAACTCATGGCTTGAACGCTACGGCATATCACGCTCCTCGATCTCAGTGTCACATGGCGGTGGCTGGCTAACGGTTACCGCTGTGCCAGTGTCCCAAGCCAATGAAATGCTCGGCGCGTCGTACCAACTCTACCGGCAGTCTGGGACAAATAATACCAGTATTCTCCGCACGATCGGCTACAAGCTACCTGAGGTGCTGCACAGACATGTGCGAACCGTCGTGCCGACGACATACTTCGCTTCCACGCACACCCCGTGGCAGTCATCGCGGAGACGCCCCGTCAACGTAACCGCGGATAGGGCGTCCAGAGAGCTGGGGACGATTCTGTCGAGTCGCGTTGACACAAACGAAGTCATGCCCATGGACCTGCGCTGGCTGTACAAGACGTCCGCCTATGTACCGGCCGCAATGGACGAGAATACGTTCGGGGTTGTAGGTTACGCCAATGATTTCCCGAGCCCCGCGGATTTGACGGAGTTTATGACCCGATTTCGCACGGATGCTATGGACGCGACCTACGAGGTCGTGAAGATTAATGGCGGCAAGTACAAGCCAGGCAGACCCACCGCCGAGGGGAGTCAAAACATCCAATACGCCGAGGCCATGGTGTATCCGACCCCGGTCACTTTTTACAGCGGCGGCGGCCACCTTGTGATCACACCTGACACCAATTTACCTGGCAGGGGCGATGCCACGATGGAGTGGCTCAAACACGTATTAGATCAGGAGGACGTTCCAAAGACTATCAGCACTTCTTATGGTGATTACGAGCAAGATCTCCCCCTGGAATATGCAACGGCCATCTGCGATATGTACGCTCAACTCGGTGCGCGAGGCGTCAGTGTTCTCTTCCCGAGCGGCAACTATGGCGTCGGCAATGGGGCCTGCAGGTCAGACGGTGACGGCGTCCGGTTCATTCCCGAGTTCCCTGCATCCTGTATGTGTGTCATTTCTCATTGGAAGAAGGACAATGTTTCAGGTGCAGGTCACTCACCCCAGCGCCACTGTTTCGTAGGTCCCTATGTTACTAGTGTAGGCGGCACGATGGGCGGGACGGGTGAGACTGATCAGGGCTCCGAGGTCGCGGCAGAACTATCTGGGGGTGGCTTCTCGAACTATTTTGAACGCCCTCAATACCAAGATGAAGCCGTGCCCAAGTTTCTGCAGCGGCTCGGAAGTCAGTATGCAGGCATGTTCCAGTGCGTTTTCTGACGTGATCTGACCTGACTTATTCTGACTTGTATAATTTCCATGGTATGTCTAGCCCCGGTGGCCGCGGCATCCCCGACGTCTCGGCACAGTCCCTCAATTTTCCTTTTATCATGCACAATGAGCTCTTCATTGCGGACGGCACAAGCTTTGCAACACCGGTGCGTTCTCTCACCCTCCGCTCGGCCTTGGGAACCCAACTTATCACCAATGGACAGACCACAGCTGGCATTATCTCACTGCTCAACGACTACTTGCTTTCAACTGATAGACCTCCGCTTGGCTTCCTCAACCCGTTGCTGTACGGCCCCCTTCGTCTAGCCATGAATGATATCACATATGGGTCTAACCCGGGGTGCAACACTCCTGGATTCGATGCCATTCCTGGATGGGATCCTGTTCGTCATGCTAGACTTCTGTTGCTCTTTTTTAGGCGGTTGCTGATTGTCGGTTCGGTAGGTGACGGGTCTCGGGACGCCAGACTTTTTGAAACTGCAGGCCCTGCGAAATTTGATTTTCCAGGAGTGATGCACGGTGAGGGAACAATATCAACAATCTCGGAACAACTGAGCAACGACGATACGGCATTCAATGAGCCTACTGCATACACGTCACGAGCCGACTCAAGACACCAGGAATTAAACGAGTAGTTCGCATGAACCCCTCTATCCACGCGAAACCCTCTCCAGAACAAGATGAGGCAATATATTTCAAGCCCTCAAGCTTTCCGGGCTGATGCACGGGCTCTCCCAAGATATGGAGGGACACCCGGACGACGTACGCGAATGTTGTATCCACCGGAAGGTGTGTGGGTGAGCTGCGAAACGTAGTATGGATAAAGGGAGAGGCATCATGGAAAATGCAGGGTGTTTGGCTTTGGAGTTGGCTGGTAACTGTGGTGTAGGATCTTTAGCTTTGAGGTTTGAGGCCTTTGAGGGCATGACGATCGAAGTAGTGGTTGACAAAAAATGAGTTAAATGTGTTCTGAGTCAGTGTGGTATTCTAATCGAAGTCCTCCAGGACCCGTGGTTGTATGGAGACGGGGAAAAGGTGCGCTTCTTGAGCTTGAGCTTGAGCAATAGAATCAAAACGAATAACTTCGAGCGTGGGCCCGCCACGCGGCCACCGTGACAGTGGCCCAATTCCTGCTTCAAGTTAACAACTAACATCCCTGTGTCCGGAGAGGACCTATGCTTTCGAGGCCCTGCGGTATTGAGTCTTGCCTTTGCAACCCCTTTCCGCATTACGAGATGGCTTTGTGGGTAGGGCCAGACATTATCAAAGTTACGTCGACTCCAACTTGAAGGTAATACTCATCCTGTGTTGGCGCCCGCCGGCAATTTACATGTCACATGTCACGTTATGCATCATGGGCCCAACGTGATTAGCTTTTGCAATACAGTAGCACGTAGCGCCTTGCATAGCGCTCATTTCCATTCCCCTCGCAGGGTACCCAAACTAACTAACAACCCCAAAATCAGCGCTCCAAGCAGAGCGGCGCTTCTTCTCGTTTGTCGAGTGCCCTTTGCGCCCGCCTCTTCCCACCCTGTTATCCGAAATTGTCCCGGATTGACATTGTCCCGGATTGATCTTTGTCTTTTTCTGTTGCATCAAATTACAGGCGCGGTCTCAATTCCCCTTCGTACCGTGCGGCTTCTCTCCAGCGTGTTTCCACTCTTATAACATGTACATGTGTCGACGTCCCAGCGAGTTCGATGTTAGATCTTTAATTGTAGCTAATGCGAAAAGTCTGTTCTCCTGACCACCGTTGACGTCCTTTATTGCGTCACTGTTGAATCAAAGGCCTCGTGCCCATCCTACTTCGAACTTCATCATTAGGGTGATGACAGAGATGAGCGAACGGTGTAGGTTTGCCCATGCAATAAATCTTGTCCTGGCCAACATCTGTTCACCGAGCCGAACAAGGCTCGGGCTTGTCGGCAACAGATCAAAATAGAAATGACAAATCGTCGGAACAGTCCGCTGCTATAGTAAGCTGATGGCGTAACGCAACGCCAGGCCAGCGCTGTACTAGGCGCTATACAGTAAGCTCAGTAAGTACAGTGGCACATACAGTGTGGAGATCCCGCGAGTCTCCCTGCGTTCGCTTTCCGTTGTGCGCGGGCTTGTGACTCAGGCTGTATGACTGGAGGTAATATGCATCTTCTCTTACTGATATATTAACAAGGTAAGGTGCTACTTACTGTAAAATCAAGGACGTAGCGCCGCGGCGAAAGACCGCCCGTCGTTCAATACGGGATCGCACTGCCCAAGTGTGGACTAGGTAACCTTCCTATGTTTGGACTGTGTTTGCGGCCTGAGTCCAGTTTCTCCTACAAATACCAACTCTCTTCTTCGCTACTACCACTTCATCCGTCAACAATCTTGTCCCCGCCGACGCATATAACCGCAGAAAAGTTAATATGGATGAAGATTGGGCTCCATCATCGTGGAGGAGTAAAGAGGCTGCCCAGGTACGATCTTAAATACGCCCTGCCCCGTCCCCAGCTCATTTTTTTTTATCAGTCTGTCAAATATCCTGATGAGGCTCATCTAAATAAGTACGAAGATCGGGCCACTTGTATGCCATCTTGATGCTCATTCGCATATTTACATAGGGTCCTGAGCAAAGTCAAAGCCTTGCCCCCGCTTGTGACCCCGTCTGAGGTACGTGACGTCGGACAGCATCGTGGTGCCGAGTTTGCAAAACCCGTCCTGTTTAGATCGAGCGACTTCGGCATCAACTAAGCCTCGTGCAAAAGAATGAGGCTTTCCTACTGCATGCTGGAGATTGCGCCGAAAGCTTCGCAGCTTGTACCCAGGTTCGTCTTCCACAGTCAACTTAGGCTAGCCGCGCGTGAATTTATCTCTATTTTAGGAAAATATTTCCGCGAAAGTCGGGCTTATATTGTCGTTCTCCCTCATCTTGACCTGGGGAGCTCGGCTTCCTGTCGTATGTTCCTTCCTGCAGCTTTTCTCCCATCAGCTCGTTCCGGCTCATGGTAGAAATAGGTCCGAATCGGTCGAATTGCCGGACAGTATGCCAAGCCAAGAAGCAGTGCGACCGAAAAGGTTGGAGACCGTGACGTCATGATCTTTCGGTAAGGCGCTTCCTAACGTCTCGACTCATCTATTTACACGGTCAACCTACAGTGGAGACAATGTGAATGGGTAATGATTCTATTCACTCGCCACACTCCTGCCCCTCCCTGACCTTTATTAGCTTCAACCCAGACGAGCGAACTCCAGACCCGGAGAGGCTGTTGAGGTGCACCTTCTTTATCATTGCTCCACCTGTCGAGTTGCTTCTGAATCTACGTAGCGCGTACTTCCATTCTACTGCCACTCTAAACCACATTCGGGGTCTTCTTACCTCCGGTTTCGCCTCGTTGCATCACCCACGGGACTGGTCCTTGTTACACGTGCGGTCACCATCTTTGAGGTACGTTTAGAAGCAGGCATTCATACGCTCTACGTGTTGACCTCCCATGAATAGGGATGAATACGAGGCAATCTCGCAAGGGCTTTCGGACGCTCTCGATTTTACTCGGACCATCGGCCTCGCCTCTGGACGTGAGGCGCAGAGCTACGAACGTGGCGGGGGTCGCGGGGTCTTGGGAGAGGCAGACCTATACACGAGGTATGCTGCTTCGCTGATGAGTGTCAGAAAATTTCTTAACTAGCGCGCGCCCATCAGCCACGAGGGACTCATACTCGACTACGAAGAGGCCATGACTCGGATGTATGCCATCCCGGATTCGACCATTTCTCGCGAGCTTGGAAGCGACTCAACCCCCCCACTTAAGAAGCACTACAATACTTCTGCTCACTTCCTTTGGGTGGGCGATCGGACGAGGCAGCTGAACGGGGCCCATATCGAATACTTCCGTGGGATACGCAATCCGATCGGAGTTAAGGTCGGGCCCTCGATGGCCGCGGACGAACTCGTTAAACTCCTCGACAGTCAGTCCCGCATTTGGGTTACTCGTTTGTTCCCCTTAAGACTGACTGCGCCCTCAGTTGTGAATCCCGACCGTGAGAGCGGAAGGGTGACGCTGATCACTCGCTATGGAGTCAATAAGGTCCTTATCATAAATTCTCGATTCAAGCTGATCCTCACTGTATTGATTTCGAAGATCGAAACGCATTTAGCAACACACATCAAAGCTGTCCAAGCATCCGGGCATCCCGTTATTTGGGTCTGCGATCCGATGCATGGAAAGTGAGCTTACGTATCGTTTGTTTATATGTACCAGACACGCTAACCCAAAAGCGTTCCCCGACTCGGGCAGCACGCTCACCTCGTCGACAGGCCTGAAGACGCGCCACTTCGGCACGATCATTAGCGAGCTCACTTCGTGTTTGCGCATTCACAGCGAGTGTGGATCGCGTCTCGGCGGCGTCAGCCTCGAGTTCACGGGCGAACTCAACGAGGAGGGCTACAGCGTCACCGAGTGTCTCGGCGGAAGCATGGAGCTCAGCGAGGAGCAGCTCGGTCTTCGCTACCAGGTTGTATTTTGCATACCTAATCCTCGGGACTTCTTCTCATTCACGAACTTCAGAGCTTCTGCGATCCTCGCCTGAATTTCGAGCAGTCTCTAGGTCAGTGCCAGTGACGGTTCCGGCTCCAATATCCCCGGTTCTGCAGTGATATTAACCAACCTATTATTCCCATTGCTAGACGTCGCGTTCCTCATCTCAAACTACTTCAAGAATCAGCGACGCGATGGCAGCAATCGCCGCAAAGGCAACACAGACGTGCTCTACTCTGAGCTTGGAGGCAGTACTGCGGCCGCCGTCTCAGGATAATAATCACCTATCTTCTTTCGGTAAGGAAAGAAACGGAAGAATTGTGACATCTCTCTAGACTTAGTTTGTAACGAATGGACAGAGAAATAGCTGCAGAGGACAGGCTTTGGAACTTGAATATCGCCGTAGAAATGTATCACAGTACACACGAATCTTGTGGCACCTTCTTACTTTTAGACCGAAGCTTGACTTCCTTCCGTCTCTCCCCACCGCCTTCTCCGTGATCTTTCGGCTCAGATTTGAGCTTGAGTAAGCCATTTTTTCTGGAGGTTTTGTAGGAGCGCAGCTAACGCGCCGCAGCGCAACAAGTACAAAATTAGTACAAAGTTGAAAATACAGGGTGAATACTGCTAGCCTCCGCCTTTCGGGAGAAAAGCTGGGACTGCCGTCACTGCTAGGCAGAGAGTCCAGCCGGTCCGGAAACGGTCCGACGCTTCGTTCTAGTACTGTCACCGTGACTGCACCGTGACGGCACGCCTGTACCTCTGTTTTTAGCACGGATTCAAGTTCTGACTTAACGAGGACGCGTGCTTGATGACTATCTTATCAATTTCTGGTGCAGCCCAATCCTTGCGAAGTGGCTTGCTTGACTGCTGCTAATTTCCCATGTCAGATCATGATGCCGTCATATACCTTTGCGCCCGGTTCACATGTTCACATGTTCCGACGTCACATCGACCATCCGACAACCCCATTTACCAATTCAAGTTCTATCCAAGGTTCTATCGATGTGAATGATGTATGAGACCTGGAGCGCGCACGAGCACCAGATCCAATACGGCTTGTGACACAGCCAATTACATCACGCTTTGCCTTGCGACGGCTCTGTGCAGGCACTTTTAAAGCTATGAAGTGTGGGTTGACATATCGCACAGCCCTCTCATAACCATGGACCTTCCTATACTACCACCGCCGCCGAATGAGGTGGCCTCAGATGAGACTTTACACTTCGACTACCCTGGAGCGGATATCGTTCTTCGCTCGTTCGACTCCCACAAATTCCACGTTCCCAAGCTTTATATCGTCAATAGCTCCCCGGTTCTTCGAAAGCGCATAGAAAACATTCCAACCATTTCCGACGTCCCAAACGGTGAACTTGAAGAACCAGAGCCGCTTCCGATAGTTGAACTAACGGAAAGCAAGGTGACCCTTTACAGCCTCCTCACCTTCATCTTCCCCGTCCTTCCCATCCTTCCATCCACCCCCGAGAAAATAATGGAACTACTAGGAGTGGCTCAGAAGTATCAAATGGACTCGATTATGAGCTATATCCGAGGCATCATCGCTCGAAAGGATCCTCCATTCATCCGCCCAGAGACGGCATTCCACATTTATTTCCTTGCACAAGAGCACGAACTTCATCAAGAGGCGCTTCAGGCTGCGCGATTTACATTGCGCCTGCCGATGGTCATCGAGGGGTTGGGAGACAAGCTCGACTTCCCTGGCAATACAGGCGTCTATCTCCACGAGCTTTGGAAGTACCACGAACGAGTTCGAACCGATCTCAGATCGGGTATTCTTGAGTTTAGAAACTCTGGTTTACGAGCTCAAGACATGAATGGCCTGCGCTGTAACTACGCCAACAGCTACCCTAACCTACGATGGCTTGATAATTACCTCGACTCCATAGCGGGAGCTCCTCATCTCATCGATCACATCGAATTCGAGAATGCATGGGCACGCCACATCATGGACTCTCGGCCTTATTCTCAAAGATATGCATGTTGTAACATCTCCAGCCAGCTGAGACGCACTTTCTGGGAGGCTCTGACAGCTGTTGTTCATGAGACGATAGAGAAGGTTCGTAGAGCCGCAGTGACTAGGCTTAATCGCGATAACTAATACGAGCACCCATAGGCAGATTCGTCTCTCGCTCTCGTGAAGGAAGACCAGACCTCCGAAAACTCTGATCCTCCATCCGTGCCATTGTATTTGGACATCCCCGATGCAGATCTTATACTTCGGTCGTCTGACCAGGTCGCCTTCCATGTCCGTAAGTCATTGCTCGCCATGTCGTCACCATTCTTCAAACAACTGCTGTCTCTCCCCCAACCACTTGATGCCGAACTTGTATACGACCTTCAAGTAGTCGAACTACCTGAGGACGCCAACCTGTTGAATAGCCTCGTCACGTTGCTATATCCCATCCCTCCCGTCATACCAAGCTCATATGAAAAGGTGTTCGCCTTACTCTCCGCCTGCCAGAAATACGACATGGAATATATTCTATCTTATATCCGCACCGAGATCCAACGCGGAACGTTTCCTGCGCCAGTTGCGGCAGAAGCATTCAGTGCATATGCCAGGGCGAGCAGCTTGCGGCTCATTCCAGAAATGGAGAACGCGGCTAAACTCACCGTGGGTCAACCGATGACATTTGAATCCCTGGGAGAAGGGTTGCGGCAGTTCAAAGGATCAGGACTGTGCGAGCTCGTTCGCTATCGTGTAGCGAAAAATTAGTTTACAACGCGGACGTTAACATATTCAATGTGACGCACCTCTCTAAGAGTAAGGTACAGTACGGTACCTTTCTATATTTTGCGGAATGGCTCTTCGGGCCGTAGGCTTCATGCATTTAGGATACAGATGACTTGGATCTACATCCTCCAACTTGAATTAGCCTAGTTCGATTATCGTCGATTCAAGTTTGGCCAAAGCCCTGTGCTGCAAGCACGAAAGGGAGGACACGTTCGACCGAAGCAGCAGTGCAGAAGAGAAAAAACGACACGCCTGAGCACAGGGTTGCACCAATCCAGCGACTCGGAAGAACGAGCGAGCGTGAGCCTGAGCGAGTCAGAAAATCAGGGCCATTTCTCATCGTTCAGATCTCCCAGAGTGAACGCGTCTTCTGCTGCGGGCTAGTTCTTGCGCAGTTTCTTATTCCCGTGACACCTTTAGTTGGCCAAGATGGGCATCTGCTGCGCGCGAGCATGAGCGCCGGATCTGACATGGTTCCCAGTGGAGGTTTTGTACTAGGAGCGCAGCTAACGCGCCGCAGCGCAACAAGTACCAAATTAGTACAAAGTTGAAAATACAGCGTGAATACCTACTAGCCTCGGCCCGTCGGGAGAAAAGCTGGGGCAGCTAGGCATGTGTCCACCAACGAGTATATACTAAAACGCCCTTAAAACCAAGAAGAGTCCAGCCGGTCCGGAAACGGTCTGACTCTTGTAGCCGCCTGCACCTCTGCTCTTACTACCACAGATTCAAGTTCTGACTTAACGAGGACCCGCACTTGATCACAATCTTATCAAATTCTGGTGCAGCCCAATCCTTGCGAAGTGGCCCACTTGACTGCTGCTAGTTTCCCATGTTAGATGATGCCGTCATATACCTTTACGCCCGGTTCACACGTTCACATGTTCCGACGTCACATCGACCATCCGACAACCCCATTTACCAATCCAAGTTCTATCCGAGGTTCTATCGATGTGAATGATAGATGATACCTGGAGCGCGCACGAGTACTAGATCCAATACGCCTCGTGAGTTTTGACATTACTTCACCCCCTGCCTTGCGGCGGTGCTATGTAAACCCTATTAAAGCTACGCACTGTGGGTTGACATATTGCACAGTACTCTCATAACACCATACCCATGGACCCTCCTGTACTACCCCCGTCGCTGAATGATGTGGCCTCAGATGAGACTTTACACTTCGACTACCCTGGAGCGGATATTGTTCTTCGCTCGTTCGACTCCCACAAATTCCACGTTCCCAAGCTTTACATCGTCAATAGCTCCCCGGTTCTTCGAAAGCTCATAGAAAACATTCCAACTACTTCCGACGTCCCAACCACTTCCAACATCTTTAAAGATGAACTTGAAGGACCAGAGCCACTTCCGGTGATCAAACTACCGGAAAACGGAGCGACCCTTTACAGCCTCCTCACCCTCATATTCCCCGTCGTTCCCGTCGTTCCATCCACCCCAGAGAAAATAATGGAACTCCTCGGAGTGGCTCAGAAGTATCAAATGGACTCGGTCATGAGCCATATCCGAGGCATCGTCGCTCAAAAGGATCCTCCATTCATCCGCCCAGAGACGGCATTCCACATTTATTTCCTTGCACAAGAGCACGGGCTTCATGAAGAGGCGCTTCGGGCTGCGCGAGTTGCATTGTGCTTGCCCATGATAATCGAGGATTTGGGAGACAAGCTCGACTTCCCTGGCGTTGCAGGCGCCTATCTCCACGAGCTTTGGAAGTACCACGAGCGAGTTCGACCTGATCTTAGATCGAGTATTCTTGAGTTCAAAAACTCCCGTTTACCAAGTTTTGAGACGAATGGTTTTCGTTGTAACTACACTAACTACAACCATAGCCAACTAGGATGGCTTAAAAATTACCTCGACTCTGTGGCCGAGGCTCCTCATCTCATCGATCGTATCGAATTCGAAAATGCATGGGCACGCCACATCAAAGAGATCGCTTCTAATTATTCTCAAACATGCTCATGTGTACACATATCTAGCCAGCTCAAGGGCGCTTTCTGTGAGGCTTTGACAGCTGTTGTTCATGAGACCATAGAAAAGGTTCGCAGAGCCGGTGTCAACAGGCCTGACCGCGATAGCTAATTCGAACACCCACAGGCAGATTCGTCTCTAACTCTCGTGAAAGAAGAGCCAGTCCCCGATCCATCATGCACCCCATTGTCTTTGACTGTACCCGAAGCAAATATTATACTTCGGTCGTCCGACCAAGTCACCTTCCGCGTCCACAAGTCATTGCTCGCCATGTCGTCACCATTTTTCGAAGATCTCTTGTCTCTCCCCCAGCCACCCGATAGCGAACTTGTAGACGGCCTTCAAGTAGTCGAACTTCCCGAGGATGCCGACCTCCTGAACAGCCTCGTCTCGTTGCTTTATCCCATCTCTCCCGTCATTCCCAGCTCCTACGAGAAGGTGTTCGCCTTACTCGCTGCCTGCCAGGAATACGACATGGTAAGGATCCAGTCCAACATCCGCGCCGAGGTCCAACGCGGGACATTTCCTGCACCAGTTGCGTCTGAAGCGTTCAGTGCATACGCCAGGGCGAGCAGCTTGCGTCTGATTCCAGAAATGGAGAACGCAGCTAAACTCACTGTGGGTCAACCCATGACATTCGAATCCCTTGGAGAAGAGTTGAGGCAATTCAATGGAACGGGGCTGTGCGAGCTCGTTCGCTATCGTGTAGCGAAAAAATAGTTTACAACGCGGACGCTAACATAATCAACCTCACACACCTCTCTGAGGTACAGTACGGCACCTTTCTATATTTTGCGGAATGGCTCGAAGAGCCGTAGGCTTCACGCGTTTAGGATACAGTACGGAGTGCACGCTACAGTGATTGTGTCAATTTGTATAGGGAAAGCGTGGTGCATGTTATCTTCGTGGAGTTGAAAAACATTGTTTCGCGTTTCGTTGGTGACGGACTAGTCTTTGGGCGTTTGAGTTCGCAATGAGTTGCCAACGACAACCTTGCGTTGTTTATCTTATTCTCATCGTCTCTGGCACTTTTACTAGTCCCTCATATTGTCATATTAGTCCCGGAAAGGACTGGATCATTTTCAATTCTTGTCTTCTCTCATTTTGTCTTATACCCTCCTTCCGAGAAAGACGCTATCAAATCGTGGTGATATATAGAATTCTCATGACAATGAGGGAGTCAGCTAATAGCAGTGTACCGGCGTCAGATAAAGGTACAGCTGAGTTAGAGCAGAACATTAGAGTGTTTGACAAGAGGTATTCGACAGAGCTAGCGCCGACCCGAGGGCTTATTGTATTATTGGCGCCAAGCGAATCTTGACTTTCCCCACGACGATGATCAGACGAAATACAACCCCCAACTTGAACTAGCCTAGTGTGATCATCGTCAATTCAAGTTTCCCCAAAGCCTCGGGCTACAAGCACAAAATGGTGGAATCCTTCGACGGAAGCAGCTTCGCATAGGAAGAAAAACGACAGAGTTGCACCAATTCAGCGAGGAATGAGCAAGCGAGAGCATGAGTCAGAAACCTCAGTACCATTTCTCATTGTTCTATTATCTTCTTTATTTATTAAAAAAACCAATTTGTATTCCATTGTTCTATTATCCGGTGAGAGTATTTACATGTAGCAATGAGAAAACCAACGCGAATACAAGTTTTCCGTTGCAGCGCCGGTTAACGTCACGTAGATGCCAGTGTGTGGGCACTGTAGCAGCGAGAGATCCGAGGAAAACTTCCGCTGAAAGCACCTAGCTGCACAAGGAGATTGCATGTATGCGCTTCCATACTTCGGGCTGACGTGGAGAGAAAGAAGAAACAATAGGCTGAAACTTGACGGACATGGGTTCAGGCTTATCCCTAGGATGATCACAGGGGAGGGTAGAATTCTGGGACCCTCGAAGGGTATCAGGTAGCGTGTAGTCGTTGGAAAATATGCCAGTGGCGAAGGAACACCGTGATAGCAAGACATTGAACAAAAAATCCAAGAGCAGCGCCGCGGACATCAACGAACGTGATATATCGCCAAGTGTTCAGCCGGTCCGAACGGACCTCGCGTTTGCTTCTGCTAGTTAGATGATGCCGTCATATACCGCTGTGCCTGGTTCACACGTTCCGACGTCACAATCGACCATCCGACAACCCCATTTACCAATCCAGGTTCTATCCAAGGTTCTATCGATGTGAATGATATATGAGACCTTGAGCGCGCGCGAACACCAGATCCAATACGGCTCGTAACACGGCCAATTACTTCACCCTCTGCCTTGCGGCTGCGCTGTGCAGGCCTTTTTAAAGCTACGCAGTGTGGGTTAGCATATCGCACAGTACTATCATAACACAATACCCATGGACCCTCCTGTACTACCCCCGCCGCCGAATGAGGTGGCCTCAGATGAGACTTTACACTTCGACTACCCTGGAGTGGATATCGTTCTTCGCTCGCTCGACTCCTATAAATTCCACGTTCCCAAGCTTTACATCGTCAATACCTCCCCGGTTCTTCGAAAGCTCATAGAAGACATTCCAACCACTTCCGACGTCCCAAACTGTGAACTTGAAGGACCGGAACCGCTTCCGGTAGTACAACTACCAGAAAGCAAGGTGACTCTTTACAATGTAAGGTCCACACTCACGCTGCGTGTGCAACGACGCCAAACTGCCACTGTCCATGCCACAGCCACTCGGTCACATCGGTCACGACCCTCGGTCCACACATGCTGCTTTCATATTGCCTCTGTACTTATTGTTCTCACTCGCATTGTTCGGTTGTGTCCTGTGGCTATCCCCTCATGTATTTAAGGCTCGGTTCTGCTGTGCTTCGATAATCAATCAATCTCCCCTTTTCCGCTGCTCACACGTCTCGAACATACTCGTCCGATCTCGCTCGAACGTTGACTTTGCATCCCGGATCACACACGGCTGATCGTTGCATCGTTCCACGTTCTACCTCTACCTCCTCATTCTCGTCTACGTCTTCCCCTTGGGACGACACCTTATACTCGCACTAAACCCTTCAACAACCTCCTCACCTTCATCTTCCCCGTCCTTCCCATCCTTCCATCCACCCCCGAGAAAATAATGGAACTACTAGGAGTGGCTCAGAAGTATCAAATGGACTAGGTCTTGAGCCATATCCGAGGCATCATCGCTCGAAAGGATCCTCCATTCATCCGCCCAGAGACGGCATTCCACATTTATTTCCTTGCACAAGAGCACCAACTTCATCAAGAGGCGCTCCAGGCTGCGCGAGTTACATTGCGCCTGCCGATGGTAATCGGGGATTTGGGAGACAAGCTTGACTTCCCTGGCAATACAGGCGTCTATCTCCACGAGCTTTGGAAGTACCACGAGTGGGTTCGAACCGAACTTGGATCGGGTGTTCTTGAGTTTAGAAACTCCGGTTTACGAGCTCAAGACATGAATGTTCTGCGTTGTAACTACGCTAACAACTACTCTCGCCTACGATGGCTTGATAATTACCTCGACTCCATAGCGGGAGCTCCTCATCTCATCGACCTCATCGAATTCGAAAATGTGTGGGAGCGCCACATCAAGGAATCTCGGGGTATCATTCAAAGATGTTCATGTGTAGACATATCTAGCCAGCTCAGGCGTGCCTTCTGTCAGGCTGTGACCGCTGTTTTTCATGAGATGATAGAAAAAGTTCGTAGAGCTGCAGTGACCGGGCCTAACCGCGATAACTAATACGAGCACCCATAGGCAGATTTATCTCTCTCTCTCGTGAAGGAAGAGCCAACCCCCGAAAATTCCGATCCATCATTCGTCCCATTGTATTTGGACATCCCCGATGCGGATCTTATACTTCGGTCGTCTGACCAAGTCACTTTCCGTGTCCATAAGTCATTGCTCGCCATGTCGTCACCATTCTTCAAACAACTGCTGTCTCTCCCCCAACCACTTGATTCCGAACATGGCATTCAAGCAGTCGAATTCCCCGAGAACGCCGACCTACTGAATAGCCTCGTCTCGTTGCTTTATCCCATTCCTCCGGCCATACCAGGCTCATATGAAAAGGCGTTCGCCTTGCTCTCCGCCTGCCAGAAATATGACATGGACTCGATTCAATCCTATATCCGTGTCGAGATCCAACGCGGAGCATTTCCTGCGCCAGTTGCGGCTGAAGCGTTCAGTGCATATGCCAGGGCGAGCAGCTTGCGGCTGATTCCAGAAATGGAGAACGCGGCTAAACTCACCGTGGGTCAACCGATGACATTTGAATCCCTGGGAGAAGGGTTGCGGCAATTCAAAGGATCAGGACTGTGAGAGCTTGTTCACTATCGTGTTGCAAAAAATAGTTCAAACAGCTGGCGCTAACACATTAAACACCTCTATCGTCTCGGTCGTGGTCTCAGTAAGGTACGACTTCTAGATCTTGGGGAACAGCACTTTGTGCCGTGGGTTCAGTCACACGTTGGTTCGAGAACGGAGTGTGTACGCTAATGTAATTGTGTTGATTTTTTCAAGGAAACAGTGGTGCATTTTATCGTCGTCGTGTTGGAAAAAAATATCGTTCGCGTTTCGTTAGTGATGGACAAGTCGTTGAGCGCTTGAGATCTTAATAAGCGGCCAACGACAAACTCGCATAGTAGTCACGTTACTAGCACCACATACCGTCTTCGTGGCCCCGGAGAAGACTGGACCATTTTGAATTACAGTCTTTTCTCTTTTTTTCTCACCCGAAAAGGCGCTAGTATCAAATCGCGGTGCTATTTAGAATTCTCAATACAACGAAGGAGTCACCTGATGCTAGTGTACTGGCGTCGGATAAAAGGACACCTGAGTTCGGGCAATACATCAGAGCGCTTCTCGAGAGGTATTCGACGTGGCCAGCGCAGACCAGAAGGCATATCGTGATATTGGCGAGCAGATCTTTATTTGCCAATGACGATGATCAGACGACTCGGATCCACATCCTCCAACTTGAACTAGCCTAGTTCTATCATCGCCGATTCAAGTTTCGCCAAAGCCCTGGGCCACAAGCACGAAATAAAGGACACCTTCGACCGAAGCAGCAGTGCCGAAGAAAAAAAACGGCACCAGTCCAGCGACTCGGATGAATGAGTGAGCGTGAGACTGCGTGAGTCAGAACCCCAGGGAAATTTCCCATTGTTCTGATCTCCCAGTGAAGGCGTGTTCACGTAGCAAAGAAAGGTAACAATCAATGCGACGAGAGACAAGCTTTCCGAAGGAATGCTGGTCAACGTTCGAGTCACGCAGATGCCACCGTGTAGACACCTTAGCAGTGAGTGGTCAGAGGAAGACTCCCTCTGAAAGCGCATAGATGCGCAAGGATACCGTATGTATGTGCTTCCATGCATCAGACTGACGTGCAGAAGAGGAGGAGACAATAGGTTGAAAACTTGAATTTGACGGACGTGGGGTTCAGGCTTATCCCGAGGATGATCACGGGGGTAGGTAGCGTGTAGTGGCGGAAAAATCTGCCAGTGGTCTGACAGTGGCGAAGGAACACCGCGATAATAAGACCCCGAACGAGGAATCCAAGAGCAGGACAGGGCCGGGACATCCGCGTCAAACCGTGACGCTAAGGGTATAGCCGGTCCGAACGGTCCGACGCTTTCAGCTAGCCGCGCTGCGAGTTCTGACTGCAAGTTAATAACTTGAAGGACGTCTTGATTACTATCTTATCAACTTCTGCTGCGGGCTAGTTCTTGCGCAGTTGCTTATTCCCATGAGACCTTTAAGTTGGGAAAGACCTTGGGCATCTGCTGCGCACGAGCGTGAGCGCCGGATCTGACACGGGCCACACGGCTCGTGAACGCGTGATGAACACTAACCTCAGTCCGAGTCCTCTGCCGGGCCTGCGGCGGGGTTGCAATATGCAGACACTTTTAAAAGCTACGCTGCGAAGTTTTATTTATCGCACAGTAATACTAAAGCCATGCCCATGGACCCTCCTGTACTACCCTCGCCGGTGAAGGAGGTGGCCTCAGATGAGACTTTACACTTCGACTACCCCGGAGCGGATACCGTTCTTCGCTCCTCTGACTCCCATAATTTTCATGTGCCAAAGATTTACATCGTCAATAGCTCCCCCGTACTTCGAGAGCTCGTAATACAGAGCGTTTCAAACTCTTCTGATGCCCCCAGCGGCGAAGAACAGGAGCCGCTTCCGGTAGTCAAACTACCAGAAAGCGGGCTGACCCTTCACAGCCTCCTTACTCTCATCTTCCCCGTTGCTCCCATCCTTCCATCTACTCCCGAGAAGATAATGGAACTCCTAGGAGCGGCTCAGAAGTATCAATTGGGCTCAGTTTCGAGTCATATCCGAGGTATCATCGGCGCCAGAAAGGATCCTCCATTCGTTCTCCCAGAGACAGCAATCCGCATCTACTTTCTTGCACAACAGCACCAACTTCATCAAGAGGCGCTTCAGGCTGCGCAAGTTACGTTGCAACTCTCGATGACCATCGAGGATTTGGGAGACAAACTCGACTTTCCTGGCATGACAGGCGCCTATCTTTACGAGCTTTGGAAGTATCACGAGCGAGTTCGGACTGATCTCAAATCAAGTATTCTTGAGTTTAGAAACTCTGGTTTACCAGACGACGTGAAACAGCTGCGTTGTCAAATTCTTGACGATTTCATTTTCGACGTATCTCCTCCGCGATGGCTTGATGAGTACATCGAGTCCATTGCAGAAGCTCCTCATCTCTGGGATCCTACCGGATTCGAAAATGAATGGGCGCGCCACGTCAAGGAGATCGCGTCTCTGTATTCTCAAACATGCTCATGTGCGGACATATTCACCCAGCTCAGACGCACAGTCTGTGAGGCCCTATCAGCTCTTATTCATAAGACGAGAGAAAAGGTTCGTACTAGAGCAGGTGTCACGTGACTGGGCTTTATCACAATGACTAATCCGAAACGTACAGGCAGATTCGAGTCTGGCACTCGTGAAGGAAGAGCCAATCCCCGAAAAATTGGGTCCATCATTCGTCCCATTGAGTTTGAACGTACCTGAAGCAAATATCGTACTTCGGTCTTCCGATCAAGTCTGCTTCCGTGTCCATAAGTCATTGCTTTCCATGTCGTCACCATTATTCGAAGATCTCTCGTCTCTTCCCCAGCCACCCGACGGTGAACTTGTTGATGGCCTTCCTGTAGTCCAATTGTCCGAGGATGCGGTCCTTTTGAATAGCCTCGTTTCCTTTCTTTACCCCATTCGCCGCGTCGGACCTGGCCCGTATGAAAGGGTGTTTGCCTTGCTCTCCGCCTGCCAGAAGTACGACATGGCATCGATTCAATCCTATATCCGTGACGAAATAAAACGTGGAACATTTCATGGGCCAGTCAAGGCTAAACCCTTCAAAACGTATGCTATCGCAAACAGCTTTGGGCTCATTCCAGAAATGGAGGCTGCGGCTCGTCTCACCCTTAGTCAACCAATGTCATTCGAATCGCTCGGAGAAGCGTTGCGGTTATTCAAAGGACCAGCCCTCTGGGAACTTGTTCGCTACCGTGCGGCGAGTAATGGTTCAAGGAATCGGAGTCAAGGTTTCACACGCGGGCTCGCCGGACGCGGACGAGGACGCGGACGCGGAGGTCGAGGCATCTCGTAAGGCACAGTATGTATTGTACAGGTGAGTTGCACAGTAGGCCTGGGGCTTATGTTCTTTCAGGCGATTTCTGAAACATCTCAGATTTGGGATGAAGTACTGGATGTACGCAGCAGTGATTGTGTCTCTTTGTGTAAGGAGATCGGAGTACATGTTGTCTACCACCAAATGGTAGCACTCTTAATGCGATTCTATCAGATCCTTTGAGTGGGTTCTGATTGCACGGTAGCTTTTCGGCGAGGTACGTTTTCACTGCACAAATAGGATTAGCAGCACTTCTCGCGAGTGAGCACAAGTTGCGCCCGTACTTATGTGGCGCGTCGACTAGCTATGCGAGAGGCTCGTGAGAAGCCGGCGCCTTCTCATGTTCCTCAGCTGCGTCGAGTGTGGATTCGGAAGGAAGAGCGAACTGCATTCTTGATTGTGGCATCACGTCCTGTGACCGATAACTCGATAACTTACCGATAATGTTTGTTTACGTTCCGGTATTCTCCGGATACTCCTTACACGTCCGTCACGGTCTCAGCCTCTCCGAGTCCAACCACTCTTCTTGAGGCCCAAGCCTTGATCCTGATGATCACGAGAGAGAGCGACAGATGCGACAGGGACGATGAGTATGCACCACCTGTGCCATATTGACAGGAACTGCAGAGCCTGCACTAACCTTGCTATCATCATGTTGTAGCTGTCTTTGGTCTGTTCGGGATGATTCACTTCTCGTTCAGTAGCAGCTTACAATAAATCATAGTATGTAGAAATTTTTTTAGTTTCAGGGTTATTCCTGCAGAGCAGTGAACCGGTCGTGAAACGGTTCATAGTTAATGAAGCTAGCTTAGGCGCCTGAGTCTTGGGACTGGGACTCTTGGCCTGAGTTGTTTTCCTCCGCCTGTTCGTCCCACCCTTCGCTTTACACTTTGTTTTTTGAAAAATATTCTCCGCAGAAGATAAGATAGCACCTGATAGCTTAATGCCCTGCGGCGTGCCACGACTCGAAGGGTATTACTGGATGGGTGTGGTGACAATCACACGGAACGATGGGCAGCTATACAACCCAAGCAAGTACTAGCCTTCCTTGAGTTAGTCACGCGTCACAGGCGGAAAGAGTACACATTAATACAAATGGTATGATACAGCAACCGGTAAGAACAAACCATACATATATACAACTACGATCCAACCTGGCGAGTACCCAACTAAGCCTCGACAACGACCTGAGGCTGCACACCTGTAGCACTGGTGCAGCAACAGCAGGAGCTGCACCATGGCCGCGTCTCAGCCGATCCAAAGCGCGCAGCCAGGCCGCTGGTACGCAATCGTCTTGCCTTTCTCTTCCCCGTATTGTGCGCACCTCTTGCACGATCCCATCAGGACTCCACCCTTCTCCCTCTACCGCCACCGCCGCCCGCCCCTTCTTGGCAGCTTGCGAGCGCAGTAGGGAGATCTGCCGCATGCTTGCGGCGCACTCCTTCTCATAGTACTGCACGCCCCAAGGTAGACCCATGCCAGAGTCCCGATAACATGCCGAGACGCGCGGGGTCGACGTGCTGTACGCGGAGCTCGTACTCGAGCTCGAGTGGGCGGATGAGGCCGTGGGTCGCGACGCGCTCACGGATCATGATGTGCGGCTGCTATTTTTCTCTTGGGAATCCTGGCTTAGCCTGTGCGGGTTTAATGAGTCGGGGTGAAGAGGGGGGAAGAAAGACGGTTACCCATCCTTAGTGATACATAACTGGACCTCTAGCCAGGACATCGTCGTCCGGGTGGGCCACATCAGAAGTGCCCCTCAAACAGCGTGAAAAAGCGAGCTTCCTCGTCGGAAAGATGGTGTCATGCGCGAGAAACTTGTCGGTCTTGTTGGTGAACTCGGCGGAGCTACTGTTGGCGGATCCGTCCTCTTCCGTGGCTGGCGAAAGCGCCAGAGTGGGGGAACTGTCTTCCCAGGTGTGAGGTCGGACGTCTGCAACGGTTTGCACTTCTGCAATGCAACAGTGGGTGGCATGTTCGAAACGTGCTCATGGCGCGGTAGCAGTATTTCGCTGGGTTAGTCGCCGTGAACGTCGTCAGGAAGACTCGGGTGGCGCCCACGCTGATCAAGACCAAGAACCGTTATATAAACAAAAGAAAGAAGGTTGTCAGAGTGCGTGAAGCGGAGAGTGCCGTCGGAGATCTGGAGGTGGACTTCAAGTTGCTGAATGACGTCGTCGGGCGGAAAGGCCAGAGCGTGCTAGGCTTGTACATCGCGAGTCCTGTCGCAGTGACGATATCCTGCCACCAAGGTCTCAGTCAACAGCGGGAGATCAGGGGGAGGGGTATCGTACCGTGTCTGTGTTGAGGAAGATCATTGAAAAGGAGTGGTGTAAATCGCACCAAGGGGAGATGGGCACGCCACCCGCAAGTGGTGGCAGACCAGAGTCGCGGACGACCGAGGGCGAGCCCGCTTCCAGCCGACTCGCTGCTCTGTGGCTGGGTTTGGCGGGGCGTTGCCCAGCTTTTGGTGGTGGCTCGATGAGGAAGAGGTCTGGAGGTTGTACATCAGTCATATGTGAAAGATTTCGAAGGCAGGGGTTTCAAAGGTTAGATAACGTGCCTCCTCATTTTCCCGCAGTATCGCAGGCGCTCTGCAAGATGAAGGTCTTGCCAACCTCTTCACGTACTATAATGAGGACTCGGAACTTGATATTTGGGCAGTCGGCAGTTGCGGGAAGTGACAGAGCTTATCTTTCCAACCCACTCGCCTTCCTTTTGGGTATCCCGGGGCCCGGGGCTCGGGCCGTTTTTTTGTCGACCGCCATCACTCTGCGCTATCTGTACCGCAGGTTTCACGGACACAAGTTCTGACTTCAATTAACGAGGACGTCTTGATTACTATCTTATCAACTTCTGCTGCGGGCTAATTCTTGCGCAGTGGCTCATTCCCATCAGACCTTTAAGTTGGGCAACACCTTGGGCATCTGCTGCGGGCGAACGCCGGATCAAACACGGCTCGTGACACTAACTTCAATCCTCTGGCCTGCGGCGGGGCTGCACTATGCATGCACTTTTAAAGCCACGCTGCGTGGTCTGAATTGTAGCACAGTACTGCTAACGCTGCGCCCATGGACCCTCCTGTAACACCCCCGCCACCGGTGGCCTCAGATGCTAGTGAGACTTTACACTTCGATTACCCTGGAGCGGATATCGTTCTTCGCTCTTTCGACTCCCATGATTTCCGCGTTCTCAAACTGTACATTGTCAATAGTTCCCCCGTACTTCAAGAGCTCATACTACGGAGCGTTCCAAACACCCCTGACCGGCCCAGCGGTGAAGAACAAGAACTGCTTCCGATAGTCAAACTACCAGAAAGCGGAGTGACCCTTTACAGCCTCCTCACTCTCATTTTCCCCGTCGCACCCATCCTCCCTTCCACCTCCGAGAAGATAATGGAACTTCTAGGAGTGGCTCAGAAGTATCAAATGAGCTCCGTTTGAGTCATATCCGAGGTATCATCGGAGCCAGAAAGGATCCCCCATTCATTCGCCCAGAGACAGCGATCCACATTTATTTCCTTGCACAACAGCACCAACTTCATCAAGAGGCGCTTCAGGCTGCGCAAGTTACGTTGGCAACTCTCGATGACCGTCGAGGATTTGGGAGACAAGCTCGACTTTCCTGGCATGACAGGCGCCTATCTCTATGAACTTTGGAAGTACCACGAGCGGTTCGGACTGATCTCAAATCAAGTATTCTTGAGTTTAGAAACTCTGGTTTACCAGATGACGCGAAACGGCCTGCGTTGTCAAATTCTCAACAAATTTATTTTCGACTCTCCTCCGCAATGGCTTGTCAAATACATCGACTCCATTGCAGAAGCTCTCATCTCTGCGGATTCGAAAATGAATGGGCGCGCCACGTCAAGAAAACCGCGGCTCTTTATTCTCATGCATGCTCATGTGCGGACATATCCAGCCAGCTCAGACGCGCCGTCCGGGAGGCTCTCTCAGCTGTTATTGATAAGGCGATAAAAAAGGTTCGTAGCGCTGGCGTGACGCGACTGGGGGCTTCAATCGGAAAACTAACCCAAAACTCACAGGCAGATTCGACTCTGGCGCTCGTGAAGGAAGAGCCAAACCTCCGTAAAGTCGGGATCCATCACTCGTCCCATTGAGTTTGAACGTACCTGAAGCAAATATCATACTTCGGTCCACCGACCAAGTTTGCTTCCGTGTCCACAGTCATTGCTTGCCATGTCGTCACCATTATTCGAAGATCTTTTGTCTCTCCCCAGCCGCTCGATGGCGAACTTGTTGATGGCCTTCCTGTAGTCCAATTGTCCGAGGATGCGGTCCTTTTGAATAGCCTCGTTTCGTTTCTTTACCCCGTTCGCCGCGTCGGACCTGGCTCGTATGAAAAGGTGTTCGCCTTGCTCTCCGCCTGCCAGAAGTACGACATGGTTTCAATTCAATCCTATATCCGTGACGAAATGAAACGTGGAACATTTCCTGGGCCAGCCAAGGCTCAAGCCTTCAGTACATATGCTATCGCGAACAGCTTTGGGCTCATTCCAGAAATGTACGCTGCGGCTCGTCTCACTCTGTATCAACCAATGACATTCGCATCGCTTGGAGAAGAGTTGCGGTTATTCAAAGGACCTGCCCTGTGCGAACTTGTTCGCTATCGTGTAGCGAGTGATAGTTCAATTGATTGGGCTCGAGATTCAAGCGATTCAGGTCAAGGTTCAAGTGATTGGGGCCTAGGATCAAATAATTGGGATGTAGTTTCAGGTGGTTGGGGTGTAGCTTCAAGTGATTGGGATCAAGGTTCCAGTGATTGGAGTCAAGGTTCAAGCTCAACACGCGGATTCGCCGGACTCAGGCGCGGACGCGGACGCAGAGGTCGAGGTATCTTGTAAGGTACAGTAAGGGCAGTAAGGTGAGTCATACAGTAAGCCCAGGACGTAGGACCTTTCCGGTGATTTCTGAATCATGGACTCAGATTGGGTTTGCAGAATATCGTATATACGCAGCGGTGATTGTTTCGATTTGTGTAACGGGATCGTGGTACATGTTGTCTACAACTGAATGTTAGCACT